>CM002485.1:2806882-2837863 GCA_000325765.3 Leersia perrieri
AGAGGAAGACCACTCCCGGTAATTTGGGCCATTGAGTTTGATGTCCAAAGGCAAAAGAATAACATTCCCAAGTGGATCTGATGCCATGGTTGCAATCTGAGAGGATGCTACAGTAGCAGCTCGTGCTAATGTAATTTGTGGCTGCAATTAGGTGCTGCAATTAGCGGCAGCGATGCAATATTGTTGGCAAAGGACCTTGGAGGCAGGTGCTGCAGCTAGCACTGCTGTTGGCGCAATTTGCAGCCGTGAGCAGCAGATCTGACCAGGAGAAAAGAAAGCACGATCCAGGAGAAAAGAAGCTCGATCCCCAAATCAAGAAGCCAGAGAAAAAAAACCAGGACTTACAGCAAAGTACTCCACTGAGAGAACGAGTGGAGTGGAGGCACTCGCTGGAGACCAAAGCCAGCGGAGAGCTCGCCGGCGGCGGTCATCGACGGGAATCACTAGAGCAACCAACCATGCTCTGATACCATGTAACTTTAGCTGAACAATTGCTGTGTATACAAAGAGAACAATAGTATATACAACGGTATATGGGCCTAATGGGCCAACAGTAACTAAGCCTAAGTCTTGCTATATACATATATCTAACACTTGTCATTGCATTATCCTAATTCTAGGATTTTATAGTAGTAGCTAGCTAAGGATGACAATTGAGAAACAAACCTGGTGATACGGATTGTTCCATACACTGAATCTAATGCAGTAATCCACACACATATTATACTATTTATTATTATCAGTAGAACCTAGTGCTCAAAAGGAATGGACCCTTGATTTTTCTAGAATAAAAAAAACGGGGGTGCAGGAGAAGATCAGTGGATCACTTGGCTAGTATCAGAAACTAGAAACCAAGAACGGAACTTCCCACGAGTGAGGGGTACACTGTCATGGTGCGAGTTATGAAGTTATGGATAGTTATGAAATTGATTTAACAGGAATTGAGTTCTATTTACAATTTATTTACATACAAGGAATAATGTTAGTTACTTATACATATTTTACAAGTTTTTGTTACACTTGTGGAAAAGCATCACGTGGCCTTTTTCTGCCAACCTGCTGAATATATAGAAAATTATGACTGAAACAATGTTATGACATCATTTCATCTACATGATACCAGGTCAACAAAAAAATACAAAAGATTTGTCAGAGCGAGCCCATGAAACTTTTATTTTCAAATAACCATACCCACAGCCATAGTCCTAATGAAACACTTCAGTATTTGCACCTTCTTCACAAAAGAATTGTGCAATACCAGTACTCAGATCAATAGCAGAAGAGACGGCGATGGCATAGGTCAGGTTGCACGCTCTGCTCTAGGACATAAACGATGCAGAAAGTTTATCCTAAACCAAAGCACCGATTCAAGACAACAAGACAAGATAAACGCTGCAGTTAATTCTAGTATCGTACATTCCCAACCATAGCACAGATTCCAGAGAAGTATTTAATCCCATTCTCAACCATCTTCAGACATAAATGTGGCCAAATATCTCAGGTACTAATTTCACGGTTACATATAAGCGCAAGAGTACTGGAGTACTCCAGTAAATTGCATGCAGTATCTTTGCGCTGTGTCTCTCTATATATCTAATATTTATCCCTGCCGACCTACCCACCACCTTTAGTTTCCAGCGATGTGTCCTACTATCAATCTTCATTATACTCTCTCTACGGCTAAGCAACTGCAAAATTAGATCACATGATGAAACATCACAACATTCTTCACACTAAACTTCATATTTGACAAAATCATAACAGTTTTTTTACCTCTTCACTATACTTTCCAACTAAGTTTCCATAGCCCTGAATCAATTCCCTTTCCGAGTCACTACATTTATATATAACAGATCAATTGCATTTTTGCCACTATAGCTATGTCTGCTCCTAGAAAAGGATGCAAGGATGTGCATATGGCTACAAAATGTCAGAGAGAAGTTACGACAAAGAAGAGTATGCCACTTATAATCTGATTCCTAAACCTTAGTACATCAGAAGGGCATTGCATTCATTTATAATATAACCTGATAAACCTTCCAGTACCGTTGGGACATGATCACAGGAGCAACTTCAGGTACAGTGACAGCAATACTCCAAATTTCAAAGGACAAGTCATTGTTAAAAACTTTTCTTACCATTGGTCACCAAAGCTTTTCTATTATCTAAGCGCTTTTCCAGGCATGTGCTCCAAACCAGGTGACCAACATCCTAGATGTTAAACCTGTCAACAACATTGAATTCTTCAAGCATTCTTTCTGGCAGTGCCCTTGTAGTGCTCTGGAAAGTCTGATTCTTCAGCTCCATCATTTTCACTTTCTTCTCATTAAGTAACTTGTACTTGTTCTCGAGATCTTTCACCTAAATTTTTGAACACAAGAATTCAATTTGTTAGATTCAGGTTCAAAACTAACTTGTTAGAAAGAATGTTGTAATACATACTGGAAGGCAATCCAACTTATTAAAAGTAATTGGCAATGGATCCTTATGATGGACATGAGTAGCTCTAATTATGAGGTGGGACATACAAAACAAGCTGCAAGTAGAAAAAAGAGTGAATTGCACAATGGACCATGTCTTTTTACCCATGTTGCTATTTGGACTAGGCTTGAATTAACCTTTTCACTTTGGACTAGGTTTCTTTTCTAAATGTTTCACATTGCACCTATTATTCTCCTCTAACTGTACCCTCTCGCTCCTCCCTTTCTTCTCAAAAAGCCAATACAGATGTGAGCGAGCAACCATTAGTTAGTCAAAACTGGGTCGCTTTGTCCCTGCCCAATGCTCACAAAAGTTGTACTCGTTGGCTCACCGATTTGGAAAATGAGATGGTCTTCACGCTCTGCTTGCTCACTGCTAGAGAAAAAGATGGCATGCTTCCCTGAGCTTAAGCTTAAGGCTCTAGCTCGTTCAATTCCGGAGCTCCATGCCTCCAACTCCTTCACCTCCTTGAGCTTTAACCGCTCATGCTTGCCCCTTCCTGCTTTTGCTGTTGTGCCAAAGGCTAAGCTCAATCTGCTCATCCACCTCACCCTCACCTCTTAACTTCAAAAACCAGCCAAAGGAGGAAGAATATGATTCTAGTGACCGACAGGTAGGCTCACTAGTCCAAACTGCAAAGTTTGGTAACAAAATATGGTCCAAACTGAAAAGACTTGATACTAACTAGTCCAATATTGCAACATTGGTAACAGATGTTGGCCCAAATGAAATTCACTGTAGAAAAAAGGTAGAAGAGGAATAGATAGTTGACCCATACATCTGAATTGCTGGTGACCTTGAGCAGTAGCTCCTCTTTGTAGTAAGCGATAATCCTAGACGGGGAAGAGGGCTCCTCGAGGCGGCGGAGGAGAGCTGCATGGAGAAATGAGGTTTTGGTGGAAAAAGAAGAAATCGCTGAGGAAATTGCTTAGGCTTACCTGGGCCATTACCTGAGGTCAGGCAGCCTGATGGGGAGGGATCGAATGAGGCAATTTTCTTTTCCCTTCCCTTTCTGTTTTGTGGCTCGTGCCTGAGCGACACACGGCTGTCCTGATCGAACTGGCTATGCTTTAAACCCTCGCTTCCGCCTCGACCTGGCCCACATGTCGGGAACAGGCGACGCACGTAATACGCTTTCCCACTCCGAAGACGCCTCCTTGGAATCCGTATTCGCTGCTTCAATCTCTCCTCCGTCTTCTCTCCTCCTCCTTGTCTGCGGCGGCGGCGAATCGCCGGCGATGGCGGCGTCCACCGGCGTCAAGCTCATCGGCGAGTGATCTACTCTCTCCTCTTCATCTCCCCTCTCTCTCTCTCTCCTCCCTGATGTTCCTACCTTGACTGACACTTCTTTCGTTGGCTTATTCTCCTCGAATCTTCTCTTCTCCGTCTCCGGCGACCACCAGACATCGCCGTCAATTTCACCGGTAAATTCACCACCAGATACCCAATTCTTATCTTGTTTCGTGGCTGCCTTGTCTTCCTGTGTGACTGACTCTCACCTTGTGGCTTTCTCTTTCTGCGGCGGTTGCTGCGAATTGAAGATGGCATGTTCAAGGGCATCTACCACGGCAAGCAGTGCCACGCCGCCGACATCCCCGCCGTGCTCTCCCGAGCCTGGGCTGCCGGCGTCGACCGCATAATCGTACGGCATTCCCATTCGCTTCGCTTCGTTGTTGCTTTGGTTACTTTTTCTTGGGCGTGAACTGATGCTTGTTTGTTTTGGTGCGGCGGCGGAAGGTCACCGGAGGGTCGTTGAAGGAGTCGAGGGAAGCGCTCGAGATCGCAGAGACCGACGGTGAGCTCAGCTGCTTTTGGTGCTGGCTGCTTGGTTTTGTTATCCATTTATCCTTGGTGCTTTCAAGGTGTTTGTTGTAATGTGCCTGAGAATCTGTGATGTGGGTGTGCGATGCAGGGAGGCTGTTCTGCACAGTGGGCGTTCACCCGACGAGATGCGGGGTAAGGGTGGATTGAGTTTCCTTCCTCTTCGTTGCTGGCACCTGAGATTGGCATGCATGCGCCTTTTGTGATTGCTTTTCTGAATGTTAGGAGTTTGAGGAGAGTGGAGACCCGGAAGGGCATTTCCAGGCGCTGCTGGCTCTGGCGAAGGAAGGCATAGCGAAAGGCAAGGTTTGTATCACTCGCGCTCCATCCTGCAGGTCTATCCTGTTGTGAATTATGTCCTTGCAGTCTTGCCATATGCATAAACTTAGTTGTTTGAATCTTGTCTATAGTCCTTACCAGAGGACTAATTCAGTGAAATAGTTCTTATCTTCCCAAGTGCTCTTGTAGTCTGCAATTTCTAGTAGTGCTGCAAACAAGCTCATGGTTTAACAATATATGGTATATGGACATAGTTAATTAGTTATAAAGATGCCTTAATTGGATTCTATGAACATAGTCTTTTGCAGAATAAGTAATTCAGTAATTATTTTACTTGTTCTTTTGGATTTAAAACATGAAATCTTTTAAATTGGTTTCAATTTACAGGTTGTAGCAGTTGGAGAATGTGGTCTGGATTATGACCGACTTCACTTTTGTCCTTCGGATATACAGAAGAAGTATAGTCTCACACAAATTCATCGAAGAATGATAGCTATCTGCATATTTTCCTGAACAGTTTTTGTTGTTTAGGTACTTTAGGAAGCAATTTGAATTGGCGGAAGCAGTAAAACTGCCAATGTTTCTTCACATGCGGGCTGCTGGTGAAGACTTATGTGAAATTGTATCAGAAAATCTGTACAGGTAATGTTCAATATGTATACCAATACCACAATGGCCACAACCACAAAGACAAATGCCATTGCTATGGACTATTTAGGAGTACTGCTTTCTGCACATTTCAAAGAAACTGACAATAAGATTAGTTATGCTTCTTTAAGTCTCACTTTCTGAAAATCACATTGACATGTTTGCATATATTCAAGTCTGAGGACCGTATTTTTCTATTTCAGATTCCCTGGCGGCGTTACTCACTCCTTCACGGGAACTGCAGAGGATCGTGACAAGCTTCTTTCTTTTGACAAGATGTTTATAGGTCATCTTGCTCCTTTGATGTTGCATATTTGCATGTGCTGCATTTTGATAACTATAAAACTTAGAAAACAATGATTGTAGTCAAAGATCATTTCAGTTTCTGCTGCTAGTTCATTTTTTTGTGGTGAAAACCTCCATTCGGGCAATTAGATGTGAATGAACAGTAGCACTTAACACTTTCTCATTCCATAATATCAGGTAAACCATATTGACTTAATGTACCAATGCAGGTATTAATGGATGCTCTCTGAAGACTAGTGAGAATCTGGAGGTTGTACAAGGTATTCCTGCAGAGAGGATGATGATAGAGACAGACTCTCCATACTGTGATATTAAAAATACCCATGCTGGAATCAAGTTCGTAAAATCTGTCTGGCCATCCAAGAAGAAAGAAAAGTATGAGCCAGATTCAACAGTAAAAGGTCGCAATGAGCCCTGCTTAGTCAGGTAATTTATGATAAATGTGCATAAACTCCAATTTGGTTATTGTTCTGTTAGTAGTTTACTGGCCTGCAAGTACTAACATTGTATGTCAAGTGTGCATAAACACCTGAAGTTACAAGTTGCTTTTCATGAGTCTTTTACTATCTCTTTTTGAAGAAAAAGAGCAAGAATAACGTTCCTCATTAAACTAGCTTGTTGATCAAATGTTTGTTTGAAATGTCTTATTTGACTAATAACATCCTGACTATTGACCATTCAAATATGATGTTATGCAGATTTTACTTGATTAGCATTGTCCATAGATCTAGAGCCATTTTCCCATTATTGCAAAGAATTTTTGGCTAACAAAAAAATCAATTCAATTATCATAATCAATAATGAAGCTATTGATGGTCTGGAAATTGATTTCTTCCAGCTTTTCTTTTGTCTATACTTGTAGCTAACTTTTTTTTCTCCTAGATAT
The DNA here is from genome assembly GCA_000325765.3 of Leersia perrieri. NCBI lineage: Eukaryota > Viridiplantae > Streptophyta > Magnoliopsida > Poales > Poaceae > Leersia > Leersia perrieri. The sequence goes on from CM002485.1 coordinate 2,813,304, forward strand.
TTGATAACTAGAGAGATACATGAATTGCAGGCAAGTTCTTGAAGTTGTGGCTGGATGCAAAGGAATTGCTGACATTGAAAGCTTGAGTAAAACTCTGTACCACAACACGTGCAGGTAAGTTGTCTGTGCGCCATGCTGAAAATTTTCACTGTCTGTGCGTCAGGCTAAAACTTTTCGCTGTCTGCTCTAAGTGCTCATATAAATGCCACTAAGTTCTCTAAATTTTAGGAGTATTTTTTTTTGTAATGTTAGCTACATTTCTGCATGTCTCCAATATCGTCTGACTGAGAAATATTTCATCTTTTTACCTTGTAGGCTCTTCTTCCCTCATGACCTGGATGCTTCTGCGGATGCACAGCTTGAGAGTGGTACAGCTGTTCAGAATAGCTGATGGGATAGAGCGTCTGTTATTTTAACATACATCTAATGATGTTTATTTTATGTTCCAACGTGAATCTATATCTTTTTGCTGGTTAGAGCTCTTTTACTTTTACAGTTGAAATTTAAAATGTTATCAGATTGTTCATGTGATGGTTTTCTAATTAGAAAAAGAAATGGAGAAAAGAAGAACTAACATTAAGATTGACAATAGCTGATAACGCAAGTATCATCCCTAATTTATTTAAGTAGTAGGTAAACATGTGAATCAATCAAGTAATAGCCGAATAATTTTAGGAAGCAAAGACTTGCAATTTAGATTTCTGCACAATAAATTACAGCAGTAATTGAAACTCAGAGCACCTCTATGTCTAATATTCTATTTGCTATGAATGAAATCCCATCTTAGCATCTCTTGTATCAAAATTTTCACCTGGGCAAGTACAATTTCGATCGGAATCGCGGAATAAGTAAATCAGTTCAAACAGCTTATAGCTAACTAATTTGTAACCATCAAGTAGTGGTACTAATAACTGCCAGCTGCCTGCAAGTTGCTTTCTTCTGTTTCAGATTCAAAAGGTTCTTCTGTTTCTGCATCAGATGATTCTGAAGCAGTTTCTTCCTGCTGTGATTGTACTGTGCTAGGAGAACCCGCTGTTGGGTTTTGTTCTGCCATGCTGAGCCGGAGTGGTCTCCCTTCTAGTTCCTACAGATCATATAATGATGTTAAATGCTGAATTTTGTTGATGAACCCTCAAATCATACTAAGAAACAACTTTGAATTATTAAAGATTCTATCTATATATATAAAAAAATAAACAATCAGTATGATGATCATCTGTGCACAAAATACTATGACTAATCAAGAACCTAGGAACCTTGTTGCTGCATTGCAAAATGGAAGCTTAAGTGATAACATTTGCACACCAGTAGTCCAGTTATGCTATTCCCTTGCATCAGTTCACATTAGATACTTCAGGTTCAACAAGACCAATGTGGTACCAGCCATTGTTCAAAATTTTAGGCAACACACTTACCACTCCATCCAATGCCTCCAATGCAGCCTGAGCTTCCTCTGCAGTCCTGAAGGAGACGAATCCAAAACCCCTGGACCGACCGGTGTCACGCTCGAAGATGACCCTAGCATCAAGCAACCCGGACTGCCCCTCGAACGCCGCCCTCAGAGAATCGGCACGCACACCCCACCCCAGGTTCCCGGCATAGATCTTGAATGTGCCGTCGTCGCGCCTACTTCCCCTTGTGGCCGCCGGTGATCCCACCGTCCTTTCCCTTCCTCGCGGCACCTCCGGGTAGTTCACCCTTGCAGTCCTCCCTCCTAGCAGCTACACAATAACAGTAACAAACATAAACCCACCACAATGTCACAAAATTGACAAGCTTTCATCCCTCCCAAAGCCCAATTTGATGAAATTTTGGGCTTCAAAAATCTTACTGCTCCATCGAACATCTGGATGGCCTTGGTGGCCTCCTCGGCGGTGGCCATGGTGACGAAGGCGAAGCCGCGGCTCCGGTCAGTGACCTTGTCATAGATTATCTGCATCAACACACCATCCATCGTGAACCCATCAGGCGGCCAAAATGACACACACAAATTGGGGTAAAATTTCTTTCATGAGGGTTTTGATTGGGAATTTTAGAACCTGCACGTTGTCGACGCTGCCGGCCTCAGAGAAGGTCTGGGAGAGCTCGCCGGCGGTCAAGGAGTAAGGGAGGTTCCCGACGAAGAGCCGGCCGGGCTCTTGCCCCGCCACCGGCCGGCTTCTCGGCGGGTAGTACCCGCGCGGCGCCGCCGCCGCCGTCTCCTCCTCCTCCTCCCCTTCCTCTTCCTCGTACTGCTCGTCCTCATCCTCATCGACGTACTCCTCCCCGTCGGAAGAGAATTCCCCACCGGCGGAGTCGCCGGCGGCGGCGATGGGCTGAATCAGAATGGGGCGGCTGCGGCGGTGACCGGAGACGAAGAGGTGGAGTCCACCGACGCGCTGCCGGTGGAGAATCTGGAGCCGTAGGTGAGAAGTTGGTGGAGGTGGGACCCGCTCGGAGGCCCCGGCGGCGGGGTGGAGCAGCGACCGGAACGCGGCGGCGGCGGCGACGGCGGCCATGGCGGAGGAGATGGCGGGAGAAGAAGCTTAGCGAGGAGTGGAGTGGAGAAGAAGAGACGGTGGCAACCGCTGCTAATCTCTTATCCGCTTCTTAATGGGCCAAAATTAATCCAATACTCCACCAGTTAATGGGCCTAGTTTTTGCTGGGCCTAGTTTTTGCTGGGCCTAGTTTTCGCTGGGCCTAAGGCCCATTAAGGCCCAGGAGGAATCAATCCCTCTCCAATACCAACTCGTCGTGGCGGCGGCGAGCGGCGGCGCGACTCCTCTTCTTCCTCCTCTTCTTCTCCTTCTTCCCCAAGAAGAAGCAAAGCAAGAGACAAATCATCCAGATCTCGACAATGGCGTCTCCCTCTCCCGCTCCCGCCCCCGCGGTTCCCCACTCAGAAGAAGAACCCGCCCCTCCCGCCGCCGCCGCCGCGTCGGCGGAGGAGACGGTTATTGGGGAGGAGGAGGAGGAGGAGGAAGGGGAGTGTGGGTTCTGCCTGTACATGAAGGGGGGAGGATGCAGGGATGCGTTCGTGGCGTGGGAGGAGTGCGTGGAGGCGGCGGGGAAGGAGGAGGGGGCAGACATGGTGGAGCGATGCTTCGAGGTGACGGCGAATCTCAAGAAGTGCATGGACGCCCACGCCGACTACTACGCCCCCGTGCTCCGCGCCGAGGAGGCCGTCTCCGACCACGCCGACGCCGCCATCGCCGCCGCCGCCGACCAGAGCAAGGAATCAGGCGAGGCGCCAGCGCCATCCCCTTCCACCGATGAGAGTAAGGTAGTAGATGAGAAGAAAGAGGAGGTTGATGACAAGTCGAGTTCTTCTGTTGGTGCCATTGATGAGAGAAAGGAGGAAGAAGTGGTGACTGAAAAGGCCGATTCTTAACTTTTCGTGTTTGATTGGTTATTAGTTGTTGAGTTTGTGATCTTTTCTGTGTTGGATATGAGCTTTATGTGATAGGTTCCTGGAGCTAATTTTTAGTCCCCATTGGGGGGAAATAATGCCGTTTTTGCCGAATAACTGTTGGACATGATGATACACGGTTTACTGATGAAATTTTGATGCTTAAAAATGTTATATGGCACCATGAGGAGGTTACCTTGTTCTAGGGTGTGTTGTCTCTTGTTGTGTTCGTTAATCTTGCTGGCTAGTTGCTGACTACTACTGGTGATTGCAATTCCTGATGTTGTCTAATCTTGGGTTGCACTGAAGTTGTAATGTTGGATAAGTGATGAAGGTTCTAAGTGGAATGTTCTAAAGTCTAATGGAGGAGTGGAGGTAGTATACCTACAATAGCTTTGAGGTTTTAGTGCAATCACAATTTCTTTTCTTCTGCTTTGACAGCATTATTTTAGTCAGTCACAATTGCTCGTGTGAAATTATAATGGTACTCTTAGCTGGGAACTTGGTAGTCAGAATACTTATTTTGTAGAAATCTCAGGTGAACAAAAATATTAGTCAAATTTCTACTTCAATTTTGTTAGCTGGTTTGGGTTCACTTTTCTAAGATTAATTTGGACCATATTTGTGTAACAGAGCCTTTATATAGTAGTACCATATGACCAATGCCTGATCATGTGGTTTATAGTATTATAGTATAGGGAACTCGCTTTGTTAGTAGCAGTGTAAATTTGTCATACCTATTGTGCTTGATTGGATAGGCCAGTATACACTTTCATTGGTGGTTTGAGTATCTGTTTTATTTAATTAGCCTAAGGTTTGAAACATTCTGTAACTTAAAGTTTGGGTACAATCATTTGCCAATTTGGTGAAGTTAAGAATTTTGTGTTCACTGTTAACCATCCTGGATTTGTCCTTCTTTTATGTCAAGATAACTGATGAGCTGGCATTTTATATTGCATTAACCCATGTATATCTCTTGTTTTGACTCAAATATTTTTCAATGTTCCTCTAAATTATTGAAATGTCCATGGTCTGGTTGATACGGATAAAGCAGATTAACATGTCACTATATCAGGATGTATGGTCATATATTGTCTTGTTTTTACTTCATAGGTGATTTTTGCTTATCCTAATATGTTGTCTCCCAAACAGTGCAGTGTCTGAATGATGAGCTGCAAAATTTGGGTTGTTAGTATTTGCTATGCGTAACAGTCTTGATCTTAAGTTGCATTGAAATCTTGAAAGTTTGAGATGAAATCTTGAAAGTTTGAGATAAGTGACAAATTGTGATTCATGAGTGTAATCTTGTAGTTTGAATGGAGAACTAGAGAGAGGATACCTATGATAGCTGTGAGGTTTTAGTTTTTAATCACAATTGCTTTTGTTCTGCCAAATGAATAATGGTATGCTTAGCTGATTTGGTAGTATCTGCACATGGAAATCTTAGGTAAACAATACAGCAACTACAAAAGTATCTGATGTTTAAATGTTCCTTGAAAATTCTACTGCAATTTTTATCAGGAGTTCAACTTGCTAACATTTATCATGTGAAAAGGAAATGTCTATTACCAGTATGGATTTTGCATAGCTGTTATGCTTGATTGGATAAGCTAGTATGCTTTTAGCTGTTATGCTTCATTGGTGGTTTGGATTTCTGGTATACTTCTTTGGTCAAAGGATCAGAACTTTCTGCAACTTTAAGTATAAGTACATAGGCATTAGCCTGTTTTGATAATGTTGTGAACTTTATTTTCAATCGGAACTGATATTGGTGTCTGGAAATTCACTGTTAGAGCATTCAGGACCATCTAACCATGTATTTATTTATGTCAAGATAACGGATGACTTGCGTATAAGATTTGGAATGACCCACTCATTCTTATTTACTCGATTATTTGTCAATGTTCATCCAAATTATGAAAACTTCATGGTCTAGTAAGATTTTGTTGTGGTAAAGCATATTACAAGCATGTCTATGACTAATTCAGGACATATATTCTTGTGTTATCTTGTTTTTTACTTCATGGTGCACTTTAATTATTTCTAATATATTGTCTCCCTGAGAATCCATCTTCTGAATGATAAGTTGCAAAGGAACCAGACCTGTGCATGCATATTCCTGAAGTTCTGTCAGATTGCTTGACTACTTTCATACCTCTGATTGTTACTTCTTGTCAAGCAAGGAATGTTTCAAACATTCTTGAAGTTCAGATTGCTCGACTACTTATACATCACCGATTGTTGCTGCTTGTCAAAGAAGGAAGAACTCCTGTAACTTGAGAAATTACAGATGGATGATGCTTCAGCATGACCTGCTGTTTATTGCGTTTCCCTATTATCAGAATTGTATCAGTTGCATTAGTTGGAAAACTTTGTAGTTTGCCATCTTTGCTCGACTACGGAGCCTTCATCCTCTACTGTGCACTCTGTTCTGACTTCTCTTCTATGAAGATTTTTGGGGACTGGATTGCTACTATGTATTTCTATTGTTTCAACTTTGAAGTGATGCTATTAACTGTAAAATCACGAAGAGCATGTTAATTAATTGCGAAAATACCTTACCATTTGTTGGTAAAGCCAATATTTGGCAATGGTAAAATTTGGTAAGACTAAAACGTGAAGTTGGTGTTTAGTTTGATATGATTGTGATTATAAAGTATATTCAGTTTGTAACCATACCAAAATTTGGCAATACCAAACCTTGGTGTGGTTGATCTTGGCAGCCGAGCTGTCTCAAATAAGTTTGGTATATGGAATAAGATTTGTGTAACTTGCAAACACTTTGATATCACAACAACATCATTGCCAGCGAAATCTGATTGGTTTGATCACAATGTAAATAAACACTTTCTGAGACAGTGTTAAAACACTGGACACCATCATGAACAGTCACCTAAGCACCAAGATCAAACAGACAAAAAAAAATCAAACAAATCTGCATCAAACAAAATCAAATCCTACACTTTTTACAGGCGCAACTGAGAAGCAGTTTGCATCAGGTGCATGAATTGGTTTCAAATTACGCATAAACTAAACTACTAGTAATAAGTCTACTACTAGTACTAATCTTAAATAATCTACTACTACAGCCAAGGATGAATTGCCGGCCAGCCAGCCGACGGCGAGAGCTCGCCGCCGGTCGATCACACCTTGAGGACGTGATGAGCCGTCGCGGCGGCGGCCCACTTCCCCTCCCCACCTCCGGCGCCGCCGCCGCCGTCCATCATCGCCGCCAGCGACGGAAAGAACGCCGGCGACCGGAGGTGCCCCATCGCGTGGTGGAAATCGCCGCCGCCGATGCCCCCCATGTCGTCCTCGTCGGGGTACACCCGCGCCGCCTCCGACTCCGACGAGCTCTTGTTGCTCGCCCCTTGTTCGCCGGCGTCGTCGGCGGCGGAGGCGGAGACATTCTTCGTGTTGAGGAAGCGGCCGCCGCTCCCCCTCGCGCGGCGCATCGCGTGGCGGTGGCGCGACTCGTGGAGGTACGGCTGCGGCGGCGAGGGAAGAAGAAGACGAGTCAGCGATCGCCGCCAGTTCGCCGCCGGCGAGGCGAATCTAATCGAGACGAGAAGGGAGGATTACCTTGCGGCTCCGGGAGACGCGGTGGTCGCGGTCGGCCTTGGCGCGGGCCAACCGGCGGCGGAGGATTCCGTTGAACTGCTTCGCGTTGACGTACACCGGCCCGACGTCGGTGGCGATCGCCGGCGGCAGAAGCATCCTCCCAGCCTTTCAACCAAATCATCAGAGAAAAAGTTTATTCTGTGAAGTGTCTGAAACTTTTTTTTTTCAGATTAATTCTTGTCAAAATGGCTTGGTATGTCATGCTGAAGCTGAACTGAAATGGTAGTATGATTGATACAGATGTTTAGAGATCAATCAAGAAGTGAAGAATTGTGGAGGAGAGACCATACAAAATCAGCAGAGAAAGAGATTATTCAGATAAGTGTCTGAAACTTATTTTGTCAGATTTATTCTTGTCAAAATGGCATGTCATGCTGAAACTAAACTGAAATGGCAGTATGATTGATGCATGCTATGAAATTGAGGAGAAATGTTAAGAGATCAATCAACTAGTGAAGAATTGTGGAGGACAGAGAGATCACACACACCATGGTTTGAGCTCCATATGGGGAGTAAACACCATAGCTTTGGTCAGAGTTGCAGAAGTTGGTGCACACCTTCAGTGTTACAGAGAGACAACAGTTAGCTCAAACAAAACCTTCAGAATTGCAAAAGTTGGTGCAAACCTTAAGTTTCTCAAGTGTTCTTGAATCAGGTAAGAGAAGGATTCTCACCATGGACTGGGCAAGGGCTAGCTCAAAATGTCCTTGGTACTCCTGCAACGGCGAGTATGCGGCGATAGTCGGCACAGAGGAATCATGAAACTTCAGATCTTTCCCAAGGTCAGAGTCACCTGCAAAACCAAACCACCAGGTATTTTGTCAACCATGACCTCTGTAGACATGGACATTGATATTTCTTAGTACTTGACAAGATTCAATTTCTCAAAGTAAGAACAGTATCTTACTATTATGCTCGGAAAATTAGTGGGCAGGGAAGATTCCAACCAGGGAATAACAAATTAAGAATGTCTTTTTGGAATCTCATCTAGAATACAGAAGAGAGTAGTGCCTATTAAACATTTGAAGCATTAGATCCTTTTCTGATAAGATCATAATAATGGTGATGTCATTTGGTCACAACTTTTTTCTTGTTCAGTTGCCAAAAGACTTGCATTTCCACTTTTATGAGGGGAATAAAATGCATTGGTTCAGTCCTCAGGCTTTAAAGGGACCCTGATTCCATTCCTGCAAACTTATGTCTATAGTTATTTTATGGCCATACCCATACTATCTTCCAGTAATTAACTTTATAACAACAACTACATAGAGCTCCTCAAAACAAATCAAGACTAAAATAGTGTACTGTCTGTACCCCCTTATCATAACATAAAAAGACATACTTCTTTGGCCAAATTTCATCCAGGCCCACCCTTTCTGTGTGCTGGTAGCACTAGATTTCTAGTGACAACATCTCTTTACCTTTTCAGTTTTCTTCAGTTCTAAAGCCTGTCCACTGAGCTAAGCAAAGCTCAGCTCCATGCCATTGGACAGCATTTAATAGTCAATAATCCCCTCCTATGTACCAGAACTATGTTACTCTCTCCAAAAGAAACAAAAAGGTTAGGACCTGAACACCTCATCTTAACTGTGGCAACAACCTCACCACCTTCAAAAATCAGAGACCCCCAAATCATCATCATTTAAAGTTTCCTAGGACTAGGACCATGAAAGTTAAAGGACCACAGCACCCATATGTATAATCCTTTTTCACTGCACTGCACTACTGCAGTAATTAACCGAAATGGCCGATGCCCAACACTCGAAACGGTCTTCTGGTACACCATCGATTCTCCACCATGGGAAGACAGCCAGCAGCTGTTCAGCGACGTCGACAGCCCGCGACCGACATCGGTGCAAGTGTGCCATCAATGAACAGCCAATTATCAGCGCAGCCACCGCGCTAAGACTAAGATCTCATGAACTCCAATCTATCCATCCATCTCTCGTAGATTGAGGATTTGTAGAAAATTTTCAGTTTTTTTCACACTCACCTGATATGATTGGGAACTTCATGACAGAGTTTTCAGCAGCTGGAGGAGGATGAGGATGATGAGGGTTGTTATGTCGTCGCTCCGGCGGCATTGCCGGGAAGTGGTGCTGCATCTGCCGGCCAGCGGCGAGGATCTGGTTGTGGTTGTGGTGGTGGTGGTCCTGAAGAACTCGGCTGTCATTCATGATTGCGTTGCTCAATTGGCAGAATGATTCTTCTCCTGCTGCTCCTAGAAGTGGTTGGGATCCAGCTCCAGCCCACCATGGCATTGCGTGAGCGGCGGCGCCGCCATTGCCGCCTCGGCCGGTGATCACCTGCAGCCCATGGCCGTGTTCTTGGAAGCTCAGAGCTGCCTGCAAGAAAGAAAATTTCTCCATGAGAAGGAAGAAAAGCTTGAAAACACAGCCCAAGAAATCAACTATACCAAAGGGAAAAAAAAGTTGTAATCTTGGCTTGCCGAGAAATGGAGACAGAAAGAGAAGCCAAAAGCATCAGAAAGACAATTCTTGGAAAGAGATAGCTAGCTATAGCTATAGCTGTCTAGATGATGCAACACATGAAAGAGCAAGAGAACATTGGAATGAATTCAGAACACAAGCTCCTTACACTTCTCATGGCTAATGAAATGATGATGCCAAGAACACACAAACAAATTCCTGGAGAGAAATCAACCAAGGTGCAGTTGGTGTGCAGGGTGTGTGAACTAGCTGTGGTTTGTGTCCCTAGCTCTATCTGACTAGCTATATCTCTGTATTTATGCAGGTAAGCTGCTGCTTAATCCAAGGCAGGAGAAGAGGGAGAAAGAAGAGACGGGTGCAGCAGCAGCAGCAGCTAGTGGCCAATGAGATGAAGCTTTCGTGACACAAAGAAAGCCCTTATGGTAATTTTCCAATGCACGCTAATAGTAAAGGGAGGTTACTATATCATTCATTATTAATTATTAAATTCAATCGCCATCGTCCTATGGATCTTCCGTGGCCAGCCACTCTGCACAGCATTCAACTCACCACACTGTTCATGATGTACCGTGCACCACCAACGGCTGCCCTATGAACATCACCAGAGCATTCAAGTGATGGCCTTTCAGGTAGGACCCTATTCTCCTTTGCAAGTTGCAACTAAATTAACCTGTATGTTTTTAGACAATGTATTTATGCTGCTAATTGGTACTGCTACTGCTTAGTGCAATTTTTGGATAAGTCGGGGAAAAACTACAGGTAACTTGTGTTGTGTGTGTGTGTGTGTTTTTCACATGGCACTTGAGTTAGCCTTAATTGTTGGCAAGAGGATAGATGACAGCCATCACTCTCTGCTTCGTGTGTATGGATGGACAACATGTTCTTTAGACTACTCTATCAGTGTGTGCACAATTCCTCACGAATGTGATCAGTTGATCCATCATCAACATATTACCACCTAGAGCTTAGGAGTAGAGTATATTACAAAAATGTCATTCTTTTTCTTATTCTTCACTAACACAAACAGTGTCCATTCCTAGATGTGTCTATCAGAAGTAAAACTAACTTATGGGCATCAACCAAAGGTCCAAACCTATATTTTGATGATTTCAGTTTATCCTTTTGAAAAAACTTACATTACACTAATGAGATAAAATCCAACCATGCCAACCAACTCAAAGACACACAAACCCCATGTATTCTCGGAAGCTGATCCTCTGCGATAACTGCAGAAGGACTCTTCCACTAACCTGTGGGCCAATCATCTTTCGGGCCCACACGTCAGTGACACAAGTCTCTATGCATTTACTGAAGATGACCATGTTACTGTGTTCTCAAACCACGGTGATCAGTATGCACAAGCAGCACACCCTCCCCCAATATTAATTATTCTAAGCCCTATTTTGACTAAACTTTTAGGGCACACGCAATGGTTATCTATAAGTTATCTATAAGAGATCTTTGTCACTCTTCTCTCCTACGCGGAAGGGATTAAATAAAAAGATAGAGTACATCTATCTACTAACCTAGAGAGAGTCTATAGTAAAAAACGAGACAATAAATTAAATAAAGAGAGAGTGTAGATGAATTATTATCATTTACATATGTAGTTGTAGATATCTGCGCAGACATGCCATTGAGGTAATTTATTACTAATCTAGTTTTAACCAAGGTATATATGTTTTATGGAGAACACCTTATTTTACGGCGCCCTTATCATCCTAGTCTGTATTGCCACTTGCCAGATGTAGCCAAGCAGTGAACTCAATTACTCCAGTAACCATTGGGAACAGAGCTCAACAAAGAAAAGAAAACATGAACCTAGGAAAAAAACCAATGGAGACAGGCAGAGGCAGCTGTGTAACCGTCCCTGGATCCCTGCAACCTTTATGAGTTTATGTTGTGCTAGCCAGTGTATATAGTGTGTACTAATGTACTATAACTGACTTCCACAACTACTACTGGATCTGCTGGTTTCTTGGGTAAATTGCTCCTGTATGTAAGCAACAGTTTTTTCAGTGCTCCAGTCTGGTGATGTTTTTTTTTTTCTCAGTGCACAGAAAAGAATCAAAAGATGTCATTGCCTGTCTAATCGCATAATTTTTTCCCTTTGCCATGTACTACCTGGTAGACAACATTTGTAGCAGTTTAAGGCTGTCCAAACAATGCTAATTCTAACTTCTGTGGATAAAGATATTTATGCAATCCCTGTCCAAAAATGCAATTTAAGGCTATCCCTAAGTGCAGATGGCAATGGACATAGTATGAGGAAACAGGGGTTGCAGTGTGTCTTCATGGTGATAAAGTATAGTGTGATTTAAAGTTTTGTCAGATCCACCTGCATGCACTTGATTAGGTGCTTATGGTTGTAAATATTTCTTAGAAAAATTGGCTGCGTCCACTGTTTATGGCTTCCATGAAAAATCACAGGTAGTGCGTACATAAGTGACAGATAGAAGACTAATGTGGTCTAAACAATTATATATCAACCATGTTAGAAAGAAAAAGGTTAATTAGCTGGCTAGAATGGAGGCAAAATAAAATCAATCTCTTTAGCAGTAGCTAAGGGCTTAATTCCACACTCCTCCACATTTATGTCGCTATATATGCCATTCACAGTAATAGTTGGCCCCGCAAATACATATTATGACATGACGTTTAACAACAAAAAGTACAAAAAGTATAGGACATAAATTTTCTTTGGTGGCGGTCCATTCAGGGAGTTATTAAATTTTCAAGTTAGTTCTGATAATTGCCCATTTGAAATGTAGGATTTCGAACAAATAAAAAAATATAAGATTTTGATAGGAATGCAGTGTGACGGAGAATTGCAAAACAAATAAATCACTATTTGGAACCTTAAAATTCATTAAATATTACTCCAAAACTTGCATGGATTAGGAACCTATATAAGTATGATCGTGAAAAGAAAAAACAAGAACAAGCAAATTACAAGAACAGAGTGTTGTGCCTAGTGAATTCCTATAGACATTAAAAACGAAAGTTCAAAAATTATCGTTTGGATGACCCATAGGAAAAAAATGCAGGAACTCTATGCATAGAAAGAGGAAAACATGAGGTAAAACATTATACTTTCTCTCCCTGAAATTCCTACAAGATAAGCTATTATATAGGAATTTGGGAGGACTATTCCTTTATTCCGAAGAGTCATATAGGAATTTGTTTTCCTTATGAAATCCAATCCTCAAGATTTCTCTATTTTTCCTCTATTCCAAGTTAAGAGCTTAAATTTTGTGGAGATAAAACATTCATATGTTTTTCTTCCTTATCAAAAGAAGCGGTGTAATATATATATTTAGGTCCTATATATTATATATTTGTATGTATACAACAATTTAAATTGACATGACACGTCTTTAATATCACCAACTCCGTCCTTATTTCGTGTTTTCATGTACTGATATAATGCTCAATTTCGTGGTCTAACATTTGGTTCGAATTATTTTTAAAACTTAAATAAAAGAATAAAATACTAAGTTATATGCTGCTAAATTTTAAAATTAAAAGACGATATCCTTCTGTGACCGGATGAAGTACAAATATAGTACGTTAGTCATATATAGTATTCACTACTACCTCCGTCCTAAAATGTAGATACTTCTAGCGTTTTTGAGTGGATTAAGGAATAGGCGAAAAAGACCTACGGTGCCCTTCACTATTGCAAAGATTCTTTTGGGGAGTAGTGATGTAAGGTACTTTATAGGGGTATAGTGGACATACTAGGTTTAAAAAAGCTAGGAGTAGCTACATTTTAGGACAAATTTGAATGCTAGAAGTAGATTTATTTTGGGACGGAGGTAGTACCTCTTGCCGGACGCATAATTGGATACACCTACTAATTTGATCGATTTCGCCCATAAAAGAATGTGGGTTCAGTTGTTAGCCGATCAAACAATTGGACCAGTTTCCAGTTACATATCCATTACTTATAGATTGAATGGACAAACCTCGTAAAACGGCATGTTAATTATTACCAAACAATTAATATATAGTACGAGATCATCTATCCAGCTGAGAGACATGCAACTCGAAGAACAAGAGCCCGATTTAATTATAATTATATAGTTATTATATATGGTACAGTATAGTGCAGTGTTAACTCTGCTCGATCTGCGCAGCCATTCTGAACAACCGAACACACATTCACGTGCATGTCGACCTCTCTCCCTTGATCATCTTTTGCTTTAATTTTATCTTTTGTGCTGGCACTTTTTCCTGCTCTCACTGCTAAGCTAGCTAAGATATAACGTACCCCAAAATTTGCATCTTGAGCAGCTTTAAGCCTTTAACCCATTGTCACTGGCCCTTTTCGGCACTAGTACAACTTGGTAGATCTACCTAGCTTGATATGTGGCTAAATCAATTAAATTTGCACTCACTTAAGTCCTACATTAAAAGCCTAAGTGTACGATTGGAGATCGAGCAGTACTACATGCATGTATATTTTGTTTATGTTGAGCCTCATAAGTTATTGATACAGTGAAAAATTGCATAAACCACGCTAATTGACCACCTTAGATGAATCTGCTCACTCAAATCAGCTCCCTGCATAAGATAAATGAGACTAAAGGTGAGAGGCCCACATCGTGGTGGTGAGGCTAAACCATCATTAAGCATACACCTCATAGCCATATTGGACGACGAAATAGGTCGAATCAGCTATTTATAGGGGCGTAACTATGTTCTCGATATGCCGAGTGGGTGAAATTTTGAAAAAAAGTTAGATGGATGAACTTTTCCAATAAAATGTGTTATGTCATACATAGAATCTGTGTGGTTCATGCAATTTGGAAAGAATAAAAAAAGATACAATTGTGTAAGGGGAGGATTTAAAAGTAATTAAGCACTGGAACTAATCCTATCTTGACTACCGTATTTAGAGGTAAGTACATGAAATTCATGTTTAAAGGGGTCTTAGAATATATCATCTTCATCAATTTTCTTGTTGGAAAATATTATATGTTCATGTAAAAAACAATTACTCCTAGCTAAAATCAATATATACAAGCATCCATGTATGATAGTATTCTCCTGTGGTTTTGAAAACATGTGAACTTTGAACACCATAAGACGACTAATTTCTATTCAAAATATATGTACGTGTATATAACTGGATTAAATCATAATGGTATGAATATTTTAAAATAAATCTGGACTAATTTTCTATTGCAATGTATATACGTATATATAACTGAATCAAATTAAATGGTATGAATATTTCAAAATAAATCTGGATATATGACATCCATCGTCAATTATTCGTACATTATGTTTATAGTTTAAATTTGGGTTTGAGATAAACATGTTTAAAATGATATGTGTGTAAGTTTCTCAATCATAAGATCTTAAAATTAGCCTAAAACATGATCACCAAAATTCTAATTCTTTATGTGGAATTTTTGTGGGTTTAACTAACCGGATTTTGAGATGTCCTTGATGCCGCTTTTGCTGTAATTGTTCTCCTCAATTTGCTTGATGTAGTAGTGGCATTACCTCTTTAGATGCCATGGAAGCCACCGTGAGATCCTGCAATGGTGTGGAATCAGTCCTTCGGGTCTCTACATGCGCCTCTCTTGATCGGGACATTGGAGGAAGAGGCTTACCATGCGAGAGAGGAAAGAATCATTAGTACACAGGGACAGCCAATCTCCTCCTTTTAGATGGATGGTGCAGGTGAGACTCGGGGGCTGTTCCTAATACAATAAATTGTGTCTCCGATCATGACACATAATTCTGATTTATAGCTCATAAGTGTGATTTATGAAAATAAATTTCATTGAAATAAAATTGCATTTAAGAGGTCATGGGGTGGACCATGTGCCAATCTCGATTTGCCGAGATCAGTAACCTACAACGTGTGCGTGTGCGCGTGTGTGTTTGTGTGAAAATGACTAGGAGCTTTCTCATTCTGTAGTAGTCGATCTACAGCATTACTTTTGATTACATGAATACACCTTCTTCACCCCTCATAATTGATATATACAATTGTAGCATTCTAGTACGTCGGGTCCCATCGATCAACAGTACTAGCGTTGTTGAGTACAGAAGCCACTGTCACGATAAGGTTAATTTACGTCTACGCAATTTGTTTTTTTATCAGTGCAGCAAAAATACACAAGAGTCAGCTAGTACCCTCTAGCTGTTGCAATCGCACGCTTAATTGGATCTCATTTTTAATGGAACAATAGCCAAAATCAAACTAAACTCTTAATTTGCACGGCCTAATTAACATATTATTTGTTTCTGACTTATCATATGTATATCGTTGCCGTGTGCACCATCTTTTCTTGTCATATCATTTGGATGTCCGTTAATATTTCCTTTATGGACTCCAAGGAAATGTGTTTAAAATCGTTTCGTGGGGAGAAATGTGTGTTGTTTGTGTCTTATGCATATATAGGATTGACACAGAAAGATTCAGATTTTTCAAAACCAAATTCATAAATCTAATATTTTTTCAGAATTGCTATATATAATTATTCGACAGTTTGTAGAGGGAAAATAGTCAATTTTTCATCCTTTGGATATGCTTCGTGATTCGTGCTATGAAAGATGAAAAAAAAATCAAAAGCAAGATGTGGTTGGGAGAGCTCAAACTTGTGATCTTCCCTTCACTCTCGCGACATGCTACCACTAAGCTAATTTTTTTAAATATTAATTTAGTAGTTAGTTACTGCCTCCGTTCCATAATATAGCAATCTAGGAGGACCTCCGTCCCATAATATAACAACCTAGGAGGAGATATGACCCCTCTTAGAACAATGTATCTAGCAAGATACATTGTCCTAGGAGGTTGCTATATTTTGGTAGGAGGGAGTACAATGTAACTAAATTTATTTTGTAGTAAACTTATATTTGAGTACTTTTAGGCTAAAAACAGTTGAGGGTTTATCAGGTAGTCCCTTTTTTTTACAAGAGCAGATATTATTAGGTCCTGTTTTGAAAGAAAGCCTAGAAAACATAGCATTAATTCATACATCTAATTAAGGGGATGCTCGGCTCTAAATTCATAATTAATGAGGTGAAAATAGAGCAAAGTACTGCGGAACAATGTCAAAGACGTACGGCTCCGTCCCTGTGGACGACGTATTTGTACCATTGACAATATATCAAACAAAATCAATGTTTTCATCCTCCATCATGGTGTTTGTTCAATTGAGATATTTTTCGTGAGTATAATAAATAAAACTTCAAATATACACATCGCCAACGTATTCCAATATTAATAATTATTACAAACCGGCCATTTGTTCCAATTGGACCGTACGTATATTCAGATCCCATCCATGTATTCACATAAACAGCCCATATAGATCCAAAGCCTCTTACCATTAGATTACGGTGATTATTAATCAATTAACTATGCACCCATGGCACCACCAAAAATCAATTGTAATCTATGTTTAAACTACCGTATTCTTTGAACCAAACACTACGTACCCAAAATGCACATGCATGTAAAGATCCAAATCACGCACCAACTAATTAATATATACTTACTTAAGCCCATAAGACATGACACACGCTAATAGAACTGTCTCCTAGCTTAGCTAGCTAGCTACTCCAAAAAAATCAAGCAAATTGATACTAGGGTTTGTACGGTCAGTACTCAGTGTACACAGGTTAATTAGCTAGTTCTGCGGTGGTTTGCTTCGATTTGATCGTTACTAATTAATAGCCATCCATATTGCTAACTATAGTACTACAACACTAATATTTTGCTCTCTTCAAGGATCACATGTACATACCACTTAATCAATATCATACTTACCACATAGAGTGTAGGTTACAGTCTGCTAAAAAAAAAGAGTCTAGGTTAATTACATTACTGTGTATATACATATATATAGCTAGCTTGATCTCAAGGATTATGCTGCACTTAACTATATACTGATATTCTTCACTCACAACTTAATGAAACAAATTAGTGCCCCAACTCATGTCCATCTCCTCAATTAATTATAGGCATCGCTTCGGTGGTCTTTACTGCTTGTATTATACTACCGAAATAATCCGTACCGTCCACATGAGAGTACTTCTTTCTATTTCTATTGTCATTAATTAGGGTGCCAATAGAAATGAATTCAACCGTTTAAATTAAAATAAAATGGTATAATTTAAATTGATTTCTACTGACAGTAGAGACCACCAGAGTAAAGCTTAAGAACAATAACAACTTGAGAAGTACATATATATAATTATGTGTATGTTCTTCCAACTTGATTAAACTTAGCAAATTCAACTCACCATGTGGTGATTTAGAATATATTATAAAAGTTCTCCACAAGTTGAGGCAGAAATTTAAGATTCACAAAAAGAAAAACGTCCATAAAAATTAAGGCCAGTTAAGCTTGTCAGCGTGGTGTGCGGATGAAAAACTTCCACGTACGTAGTCAGCACTCAGTGCCCGTGTGGCGGTGGGCCCACCGTGTCAGGGGACAGGCTACAGCTGCGGGTTATGTCAGCAGCTGACAGCCTGACAACATAGTCCGCATATAGGAGTAGTAGTAGTAATGTGAGTAGCCAAATATTTGATTTAAGTATTGTGATTTTTAACTTATGCACCATGAACCACATAAAATGAATTAATTGTTATTCCGAAATGTCATTGATTAATAGATTAATAAAGAAAATATTCAAGATCATTATATCTTAATCAATTAATAGAGTACTAGTAGCTAGCCTTTTATGAATGAATAGTTTAAAAACGTCTTTTAGAACCGCATTTTCTTTTCCAACCGAACTCATCTCGTTCAAATTAATAAGGTTGACATAAGCTCAAATTGGAATATTTTTCTTTTAGCTAGTTGGCTTTTTAACTTTTGTACATGAGCAATGCAATCCGTGTTAATTTATCGTCTGCTAATTTAAGGTGACTGTCTCCACTAAGCAAACCATCTGTATACAATGCATGTGTTTGACCTAATGCAAGGATCGATGGCATGCATATAGAGCCAAAAATGACCAATTAAGAATGTTTAGTTTTGCTGAGCTTGCGTACGTTCTGTAGCTTCTCAATTAGCGTGATCGATGTTGTATATGACAATAAGACATGCATGCATCTATGTAGCTGATAATAAAAACATATGGATCAAACTATATCGGGTTTTGATAATATCACCTTTTAGTTGACTAATGTTTTGTTATGTACGGTAACTACGACGTACGGAGTATTTGTTTATTTTAGATAAAAAAACAAGTTTTAATTAACAATCTAATTACATAAAAATGACATAATTATTGTAAGACCACTTTTGACCTTTACATATAACTAGGATGCACATAGGTATATATTGTTTTCTAAAAAGTGTGATATGACATGCGCGTCGTCGTCGCCATATATCATAAATCAGCAATTAGAGGAGCACTATATCTTCACCATATATAGAAACAGATATCTCGAACTTCATCTTGAGCCTGTTACTGTGCCTAAATGACACAAATGCGTCTGCTTTGACAAGGAAATGAAAATCACCATTACCGACTACAACCATATATACATGTACTTGACGAGAGCACCACCTAGTCGAAGTCTCTCACCATAGATGAATGCGTAGTCAATAGGTTATATCTAATTATATTTAACAGTTGTAAAGCACCACTACAACCCAGAAAACAGTCATCACAAACGACGAAAAATCAACATCTCTAATGAGTATATACGAAGTTAATGCAAAATGGTTAGAGATCTCTCATCCTCGTGGTCATGAGCTGTTAGTGATGTCTTCTTATTTGTAACGGTTCTTCTTTAAGAGTCGTTTATCTCTTTGTCTGTATCTTGAGCCGTTACTGATGTGTAATTTCAGGGGAAAATATATTTTTCTAGGTAGAAACCGTTATAGATGTGTTGTATTGAGAGATGTACACTGGCTGGCTCATGACCAAAATGAGTGAAACATATAAAAGTTCTTGCAAACTCATGTAGAGCACTTCATCAAAATGAATTCAACAGTACCATATAAAGGAAGATTTGTAGTAAAAGTGTCCGCACTCGTGACAAATTTTTCAGCAATCAGAGTTGAAACTCTGAGATAATGAAAATGCCATTGTTGACAAAAAGAATTACCACCCTTGAATTATTTAAATAACACATGCATGTTATTTAGGTAAAATCATGTAGCAAAATTGAATACCCAGCATGGAGAAAAGGATACACATGTATATTACATCCAAATCAAGCTGTCCAAAATACTACTGCATACTCCCATAGTAGTTGTTATAGATATGCTGTTAGTGATGATGGGTTCTGTAGTAGTGCACCTTAATTTAATTGATGCGGTGGTGAAGACGTAGGTTAATGATTATTACTGCTAGAGGTCAAATTGTTATGCCCACATTAATACCTGCTAATGCAATTTCAATAAGAATTATTTTTTTGCGAGGAATTTCAATAAGAATTTAATGATGTGTTGTCATGAATTTATAACTGGCCTGCTTTTGTCACTTGAGTTTGTGTACACTGTACTGGGTTATGCAATTAATTGTTGTAAATCACGTAAGCAAACAAAATAGTTATGTAGGACTGTGCATGCGAGGTGGGGTGTGCGCGCGAGTACATGTTTGTCTTGAATGTAATCGCGAAACTAATTAAAAAGCTTAGTTATGTTTGTTGTTTTCATCCATAAATTGATTTGTCGTCTTCAAAGTTAATATTCAACTTTACAAACAAGTACCCAAAGTGGCATGTTCTCCTCGGTAAATTAAGTTATCATTTGACGGATCTGCATAGTGCTATATTGAGTAGATAGAGCATGTTAATAATTTGATAGTAGAATGTAACAACCTGCAACTTGTGATTCGCATACCATATATAGTATTTATAGGGTGCACTACGTAATGTACACTCCTTGTTTGACTGAGTAAGTATACAACCATTATGCATGTGCTTATCATCAAGCCAGCAAAGCAGAATCTGACCCTAGTTAGGGTCTAAGATGCTTAATTAGCATTAGTGTGTGGCCCAAGGTATAAGTAATTAGCCCCACTAACCTAAGATTCTCTCTGTTAATTATACGTATATCTGTCACTTGTGGCACTGACAGACTGACTGACATAAATAGTTCGACACATCAACACACAGATCACGCTCAGCAAATTACTCCATTCTTACTCAGAGGAGATGGCCGGATCGCCGTGTGTCATTGGCTATCGTTTTAATTAATTACGACGACGGAGAACAGTGTACTCTACTTGTGTCTCGATCGATCGGTGTCTTAACTTATAATGAAACCATTTGGAGTTATAAATTGGAGATTAAATGCTTGCAAGAAATGCAGGGCCCAAAAGTATTCAACTTGGAGTGCTTGCCTATTAATTACACATATATATCTACCACTCTT
Source organism: Leersia perrieri (assembly GCA_000325765.3). Taxonomy (NCBI): domain Eukaryota; kingdom Viridiplantae; phylum Streptophyta; class Magnoliopsida; order Poales; family Poaceae; genus Leersia; species Leersia perrieri. The sequence goes on from CM002485.1 coordinate 2,834,124, forward strand.
AATTAATTTATTATCTTAGCCGTCACGCAAATATACAATTGGGTAAATATTCGGTGTGCATGAGATGGACCAGATGGGCACGTAGCTATATATATACTTACCTATCTCCATGAGTTCATGAAATGTGTATTTAAATTTTGAATTTGAATTTTGAGAATAATTTTAAAGCTGGTTTTAGGGTATTTTTATTGTGGTCTTCTTCTATCTTGATTACAAACCGCGAATAATATAAATGTAAATAGTTTTACCTATTATTTTTCATACTATGTTCATATGGCTATGGCTTATAGAAAAAGCGAAGTAATCGATTACAGTCATCTATGGGCCTGTTTGAGGAGCTTTAGATTCTAAAAGCAGCTGTTTGGTAGCCAGCTTTTAAGAATCTGTAAAAGCTCTGAAACACAGCTTCTCCGGCTTCTGGCTTCTTAGTTTATTTTTCAGAATCTATAACTGCAGATTCTCAGAAGCCGTGGACCGTTTAGGACAGCTTTTGGGAGAAGCTGCAGCTGGGAGAAACTCCCCCAAACAGACCTATCTCTCACACACACTGTTAGACAGAGACTATCAGTAGTCAGTACACACGGTTCTCACACACACCGTTAGACAGAGACTATCAGTAGTCAGTACACACCGTACACAAGGGTTAATAACATAAAGCATGTACGTACTCCTGTGGCAATATATACAAGATTAAGTGATCATATATATCACAGTTTTAGATCAGCCACAAGGTAAAGTTCCTCGTACTCCATTAACTGTGCTTCATGCGCGATCCATCGAGATATCGATCACGACCGGACCATATCTCTGCCGGCCGTATTGCTGCTCGATTTGTTAAGTTCCACATATATATATATATATATATCGACGACGACAACAGTTGTTCTGGCCTGCAGGCTAGCTATTATTAAGCTAGACAGCAGTTGCAGACTTGCAGTAGCAACATATGAACTACTGCACAGGAGGTCACTACATGTTGTCGTCGTCAGAATGTACAGGGGATATGAACTGCCCGCTAGCAGATCATGCATATCAGTTAGCCCTGAGTACTCCCTCTTGCCATAAATATAAGAACTTTTAGCCCTTTTCATTCATCCACCAATATAAGCGTAGTTTGAGATTTCGAGGAGCAGCCCTTTGAGCTGCCAATTTTTTTCCCCCTAAAATGGTATTAATTCTTTATATTTGTGGATATATAGAGTGAATATATATTGTGGTGGGTGAGCTGTTGGGTGGGTGGGGGGAGGGTGGGTTGCAACGTAGAATTTTAGTAATACAAGAATATAAAAAAGTGTATGATTTAGGTGCCATGTACGAGCAATTCTAATCCTACATGAACGTAAAATATAGAACTGCAATATATTCATGACTTTTGGTTCATAGTAAAATTGCTGATGCCAAATCATGGATCAGAACGAGCTTGCCGACAGACCAGTGTCATCCCATTCTTTAGAGATCATGCGGGGATTTGGATAAATTCTAGAGAAAGAAGACGGACGGAGAGAAGATGCATTGGTCTTTTCAAAATCAAATGAACTGATCAATCCTCACCATTTTGTCTAAAATACCAAAAATACAGAAAATGCATATTCAAAATTTTAAAAAAACTTGTGGGTAACACCTTTTTAGTTGTTTATTTGTGGTTTAAAAACAAATCTAGAATAAACTGTGATAAAATAATCCTAAAATCAATTGTAAAATTAAGTTTGAATATTTAATTTTTGGTTTTGGCTTATAATCCGTAGAGTAAACAATGGGAGGCTAAATTTCTATAGAGTGGAGTGTAGGATCAATTCATCCAAAAGAAAAAGGGCAACTTTTAATATCGACCTCAAGAGATCCAGCAAGATTAATCAGCCAATTAAAAACTACTGGAGATCACATTATCATTATCATCTCGACGACAGAGTTAACTTGAGATGCATAAGTAGGATGAACTCAACAAGATTAATCAAACAGTTGTTTTGTACAACTTAGCTTTGATTAAGTAGTACAGTACTAAACGGTTCCTACTTTTTGGACCAACATTTCAATCTAACTAGTGTATTATGTCGCACATTCGCGCGACTATAGCCACCTAGTTATTAGACTTGTTACAAAGATTGTCATAAGCATATGCACCAAATACCTTCTAGGAATGTAAACATACCATTAACAAATTTATCATGTTTGGGAATTATAAATATTTAGCAAAACAAAAAAAATTACAGTGGCAATCACCTCCCATTTTTTAATATATAAATATCTTTGTAGTATGAAATATTTGACTCATCTTTCAACTGAACAAAACAGTGAGTGTAGCAGCTATATTTAGGTTTTATATTCGGACTTGTTCAATTTATTGCCAAAATCAAACTTACCAATAGTTGGTAAAATTTTGGCAAGTTGGAATTGTAAAGGTAATGTTTTGTTTGTCACCTTACCAAATATTGATATAGTTTTATGACGAGAAGATTCTAGAATCTTGCCAAATCCGTCCATAGCCAATATTTGGTGGCAAACTAAATGGATCTAAATTTTAGAAACTTGCCAAATAATTGAATGGTTTAAAGTGACAACAATGTGAACAGCCCCTTCATCTTCCATGTTGCTATTCTGTCCTCGATGTATTCCACCATAACCATTGTCTTCACGGCTGCTTGAGCTATTGCCATCAACGTTGATGCATCACCCCTGACCCCTTCTTATATTTTGTCCTCATGTTGAATTTAATTTGCATGCTTTCATAGATGTTCAGTGAGCATATTTAGCAAAAAAAAAAAATCTGAATATGTTGTCTAAATATGTTAACCATAAATTTCTATCTCTTGCAAGCTTATTGTTATTAATCGATAGAATTACAATTAATTGCAGTAAATAAGATTCCATTTATACGCAATTTTTGGGTCTCTATGGTTGAATGATAATTTATAAAACTCAAATTGTTGGTTACAATGACAAATAAATTCAGGGACTTAAAACATAAATTTCAGTATTATTTTTCTTTATGAAACTGTAAATATAGCATAAGAAGTTAAGATTTTTTATTTAAATTTGTTTAAAGTAGTGCTACCTGATTTAAAGTTTTTTAAATTTCCACAGTATTTTTTACTGTTTACTTTATTAAGTTTATGTATTTAATTGGTTGTATGGACCCAACTCGGTGGGGTGGACTGCTCAGCTGTCATTTCTTTTCTTAAATTTATTTAACCTCAATCCATATCATTGATGTAGCAGCACATTTCTAGATCCTTCCAATGCATGACATGTAAAGACTACTTGTTCATCTCATCTATTTACATTGTATGGCCGAGATCATTTCTACCTCTTTTGTCTCTATCTCAATCGGATGGCTAATAATTCAATGATGATGTGGCTCGTCCTAGTGAAGTTTTGGATTCCCCTTTCACTTAGAGAAGATTTTTTGCGATAATAAAATAAAAAAAATGGGCATTGTTTGTCAAAGAGAGGTAAAATTGACATGGCTGGTTCGGAAGGCCCAAATGTTGGCTCATTCCAGCCTTTTCAAGACAAGTCTCCATTTTCAGTCTATCCACGTGTAGATGGCCGGGTTGATTGCTCTAGCAAACAAAATGTGTAATTTTGGCCCATGAATTTATATTAGGACTCGTCGAGTCCTAGTCTGGCGCATGCCTGATTGGTGTACACTGACATGCCTAGAATTTTGATCTTTCCCTTGTTTGCAATATAATAAATTTTGTTTTGTTGTTTGAGGATATTTAAATTCGATAAATCTCAAT
>CM002485.1:2842376-2856752 GCA_000325765.3 Leersia perrieri
CACTGACATGCCTAGAATTTTGATCTTTCCCTTGTTTGCAATATAATAAATTTTGTTTTGTTGTTTGAGGATATTTAAATTCGATAAATCTCAATTTGTACTGTTTTAAATTGATTCATTGATATGTTTCCGATGCAATAAAAAAGCTTGTTTTACCAAGAAGCAATGAATGAGCATGACCGACGTTATTGGCCTGATATATGCTACAGCTTTTATGTTCGGTCGACAGATTAGACAAAGATATGATCGAGGCAAAGCTACGTACCACTATTCTTAATTTATTTGTTACAAATGTCTGAGAAAATGATGTCATGCTGCTATTGCACCTTCCTCTTTGAAAAATACATTCTCTTTTTTTTTTATAGAACATAGAATGCCTAGATTTGCCTTCAAAACCAATAAGAACATCATATGAACTCTTTAAATATATTTTAATATGAAATTAACATTAAAGATTTAAAATTTTAATCAAAATTTATCATACCCGTTAATTATTTATGATTGCAGGAGACAGTCAAGGAATGCTTAATTAATAATGTAGGACGTTTTATTTTTTTCCAAAGTCAGGCTTCCTCGAACTTTACCATATAATTTTTTCAAATGTACCAGCATTTTGAAGTAAAATAAACATACCATAAAAATATTTTTAATGATGGATTTGATGAACTAATTCTGTGTTCTAAAATATACTCCCTCCGTTCTAAAATACAGGGCTTAGTTCTTTCCATTTGGACAATGGTTTAATTTGACCAATAAATTTTTTTATTACAAAATTATTTTTATGACATAAAATTAGTGTCGTTAGATTTCTATTCGTGCGTGCTCTTATATAATTATACTTCTCCATATCATAACTGATATTTTGATAGGGATCTTATGAATCAAACTCCTATCCTAATAAAATGAACTACACACTATAAAAATAGAGGGAGTATGTTGCTATGTTTTCTTTTTATAAATTAGGTCAAATTTAATAAAAAAATACATTTTAAAAAAAATCAATTATGGAGTTTTCCGTAAGCATGCACCGATACACGGTGTCAAGTAGTAACATGATCGAGGCGTGCACATTGCATACATACATACATACTGCATGTAATATCATAACATGATCGAGTATGGTTGTGCATCTTTCTTCTTCTCACCGAATCTCCATGCATCTATGTATGTACAGATGTACTCCATGTTGATGTGCATGTGATTGGAGCTGGTCAAACCATGTAATCGAACGCTTTTCTATAAATTAAATTAGGTGGTTCATCGATCGGTTCATGGTCATGGGCATATTGCGGGAGGCAAGGCAGGCGGGCCGTCCACGTGGCAGGCGTTGCTTCCTGCATGCCGTACACGTGGCTAGCTGCGCCGCCGCACGCATTGCTTGCAAGGCTGATGTAACCTTTGTACGGTGTACCGGTACTATGCCTAACTTGTCCCTCCACTCGTAAATATAAACATTTCTAAAGTGAAACTCTAGAAATATGGAGTATCGAATGCTCAAGCTTCATCAAGCGTGTCAAACTAAGCTAACTGATAACTAATTCAATCTTTTTTCTTTTATCAGTACGAAGTAGAGCAAATTTTGCTACTCGATCTCGAATATACATTGCTGGTTCATATTGTCCTATAGGTTATAATATTGATATTAAAATATTTAATACCTCCACTGTTTAGATTCAAATATAGAAACATTTATATTTTGAAACAGAGTGGTAGTACTATTTAATTAGGTGACAAAAACAAAAAATTACTCTAAGATAATTTGTAATTTCTTAACTCAAAAATTAATTTCTAAATATTTGATTTCTTAAACCACGTTAAAATAAACGATTAGTGTTAGATTTATCGTTGATTAGCTTTTCCTATGCTTCATCTAATTCGAAGGCAACTGAAGTTAATTGCTTTAACCTTCCCTGGATGCTTCTCCGTAGAAGACAGGTGCAAATCTGACACGGAGCACGCCAACCGAATGCTTCTGTGAATGTGATTACTCAATTAGATGCCACTCAACTTGTGTCACAGGGTCCGTAGCTTTTGTTTTCTTCAAGTGATCGAAGACGTGAAGTATACAGTAGCATTATTAAGACCCTGATCCGCAACTGTTGGGGTCAACTCAACATTTGCACCCCAAATCACACACAGTTGCATTGCTTTTCTATGGAGCCCTTTGCACAATTTGCAGTTCACATTCTACATTAATTTCTACTCCTCCTGCTGCCCATGCTATTTTATTTTGCTACTCAAATGTCATCACAGGAAACTTGCCAGAAAACTTGCAGACTATATTGCTTTATTTCATATGCACAGAAGCTTAAGTATATCATTGCAATAGGTTTATTCAGCTAATGCATTCAGCCAAGCAGCCTTTTAGGCTGCCAGATTTAGGCAAAATGCATTGGATGATTTATACATAATAGATGGATCATAAATTAATCTTGAGATAGATGATCCTTGCAACACCTGCCGCTTCGCATTAGGTTGTTGCTTTCTTTTCTAATCTACACAGATTGATTACACCAAGCATCAGGACAAGTACAGGGGAGGAGGGTACTGAACTCTGAACTTCTCAAAGTGCAGACAAATAAAATGGCCACTGCTTCTGCAAAAATCAACTCCTGCAAAAAAGATATACAATCCAGGCTGATGAGATCTGCTGAGGTTTGATACATTCAGCCAATGATGCAAGTGTGTAGTGTGCAAGCAAGCACTGAAAACCTAACCTAAAACCTTCATGGATTGGATTGAGAAATATCAACTGGTATTAGTTTAAAATGGGAGACAATGCATAGCATTACCAAGGTCTTTAATCTAGTTGAGGATAGGATATCATTGTCAAACATTGACACGTATATTCATGATCTCATCGACCAAGGACTACGTAGTACTTAATACCATGTGTACAAATATTTCTCCCTTTTTTTACGAAAAAATGTACAAAGTTATCTGCCAAATGTAGGACCAAGCAAGACTAATATTCGACATGTCCTTTTCTTCGTAAATCACATGAAGCAACAGACTAATTTCATTTGTTTATACTATGTGGGTTGATTGATAACGATCTGAGAAAACGGTCCCATGCGTAAAGAAAAAAGGAGCCTTTTATTTTTCAACCTTAAAAAAATCGAGGCTTTAACGCCTTAATTCACTATCGGAAAGCGATATTTATTTCTGGAAACTGAATTTGTGATTGCAGATATGGATAACTACTAATTGCATGCCTCATGCTCTCCCGTAATAACTGCAAAATTTATCACTTCGATTCAAATGGTACAAATCATGCATATCCATCCCATATACGCATGAACATGATCAACAATCCGAACTAATAATCTCCAATCTCTGAAAAAATTTCACAGAAACAGATCGATGTATCAGAGTACTACCTTGGAAGTTAATCATTGAAGAGGACAGTATCAGCAATGGCCATGAGTGGCGCGAGACAATCCGGCTTGAATTTCCGCGCGAACATATAGTCAACGGTGGCGTTGACCTCCCGCCACCGTCGCCGGAGCCCGGCGACGAGCTCCGGCGAGATCTCCGCCGCGCCGTACGCGTGCGGGTGACCCTGAAAACTCCCCGTCCAGTTCACATGCGTCAGCCCGTACCTCGCCACGCCGCCGGGATCCGCCATGTCGAGCATCGTCGGAAAATAGTGCTCCTCTGGGAAGCAATTGCCGGCGCCGGCGACGCACGGCCGCCGGAATTTCTCCCACAGCCGCCGCTCGCCGACGACGAGCGCCGCGTGGCGTCGAGACAGCTCGAAGAATTGGGAGCCGACGCGGAATTTGGGGAACGGCAATTCCGGGAGCATCGCCGCCTCGCCGCCGATCGCCTCGTAGCGCGCGCGGAGCTGAGGCTCGCCGTCGAGCACCTCGATGTAGGAAATGGGGTTTCTTGATTTTCTCGCCGGAGACGAGGAAGAAGGGTTGGGTTGGGGGAAGAGGACGGCGTGGAGATGGCGGAAGGAGTGGATGGGGACGCAGTGTTGGGAGAGGAGGATGAAGTAGGAGTTGGCTCGGTCGTCGACGATGGCGGCGGCGAGGAGGCGGCGAGCGGCGGCGATGAGTGTGGCGTCGGCGCGGCGCGTCGGCTTCGCGGCGACGACGAAGCGGCCGCAGAATGATTTTGTTGGAGGGAGGTGGAGGTTGGATGATGATGGGTCGGCGTGGATGTAGACGGTGAGCTTGTCGGCGTTGCCGGCGAAGAATTTCTCCCATAATGGCGCGAATGTCAGGTCGGAGTTCGTCAGGAACAAAAACGCCACCTTGGGTGGTAGTGACGTCATCGCCGGTTCGCCGGAGGAATCAAGCGTTGCTCGCCGGAATAGCGCGAGGTCTTCTTCGTCGTCAACTCCGGCGACCACCGTGGAGCTATCTCCGGCGACCTTGTTACTGACAAAATCACCCACCACCGGCGGCGCGGACTTCGCCGGCGGCGGAAGCGGAGAAGAGGAGAGAGGAGCGAGGACGATCAGACCTGTCAGAGAAGCGAAGAGGAGGATGGTGAGCACCAACGGCGACGAGAACGCCATGGCTGATCACCGGTCGAACACCTTCTCCTCCTGCAGCCGAGGAGATCGAATTCCAGGGGAAAAACCGCCGCCCTTGCTCGCCGGAGGCCGAATCGGCGGAATCTGGCGTCAGAAAAGCATCCCGTAGGATAAATTCGGAGATTTCTATCGGGGAATGGAATGTAATCGAGAAGAGGAGAGGAAGAAGAAGAGTGAGGTGATGAGCTCGCTCGCTGCTCTCGCTGTCGCTTCGTTTCTTTCCTCTTCTTTTGCTTATGTAAGGCAGAATCACGCGCGGCACGGGGGGTTTGGGGAGGATGACAGGTGGCGTCCACGGGTGTGGGGCCCAGTGGCAGTAGGAAGGGTTGGGGTCTTGGGGGTATGGATGGATTTGCGCCGTTGGATGGATGGTGGAGTTCGTGGCATGGGACACGTGGCGTGTAGCATGTCGGTTTGTCTTTATGCTGGTTTGTTTTTTTACTCATAATTTGCTTTATCGCGCTTAAAAGAAACGAAATAATGTTCAACATTCGTTGACATGTAGTACTCCCTTAAAAAAAAGATAAAATCTTAGCATCCTCCTGCAAATTTAAGGAGATAAAATGATTATATTGTTGTCCATAATGCAAAAGTATTATTCAGGGGTGGCGTATTTTTTTTAAGCTAAAGGGAGTACGGTCCTTTGGTGGTTTGGAGGAATTTTAAAGAAAAAAATATAAGATTTTGATCCAAATAAAAATGTTCGTATAAGCTTGATTAGAATAAAGAAATGGCTTTGGAAAAATCTTATGTATTTGCTTCATACAACAAAATTCCATAAGAATTTTTCTTCGACAAGTCTCATGCACTTCTACCCTTTCTCTATCAGTATCTCTCTTGCACAAAATAATTTTCTTCAAACTCCCAAGTTTTGTTTCCTTTCAACTATGCAAACATGAATCCTTAAATTCTTGCGTTTTGCGATCCTATACGATCTAAAGCGTGCGACATTTGATTTCCGTGTTTTTTCTATCACTGTGTTTTAGAACTCATGTACTGTTAGGAGCTCTAAGTGTGAGCGCATAAAAGCCAAAGGAATTAAATGGTATAACGTTAGAATTTGGCAGCATTGAGATGAAGAGAAAAAAAAGTAGCCTTCGTTTCAAAATATACGATCTCAAATGAATTTAGAAACAGACAGAATACTTATATTTATATTTTGAACGAAAGGGAGTACTTGAAAATTATCATTTTGATGGTACCTATATGAGGCTATGACAAGAAGTTCAATATACAGAAGAGGAAAGCTTGACGCGGGCCTTATTTTTTCTTTTACTTCAAAAAGTTTGTAAACAGGTTTCTTTCTCATGGTTTCCAAGTTCCCACCGACTAAGGATTCTTCCTCGGAAGGATATTATTCTGGAATTAATTGCGCACAAAAAATTGGTGGCATATTCCAAAGAAGCTTTAAATTCCTAATCAGGACAAAACCAAAATAGTGTTCAGTTTTTTTCCTTATAAATGGATGCGTTACGCAGCTCCAAAAGGAAAAGCTGTGTCATTATGAAGTCTGAACCAGGAAAAGAAAAAGAAAAGCACAGGACATTAATTCCCAGTCACAAAACGGTTTCCAATGACGAAATTTTCTTAACCATCATACACAAAAGGAAACTAAATACTACTACTAAGTTACAGTGCGCGTTCGGAACTACATACAAGGTTTGAAATTTTTTGCACGTAAAACAAGATACATCATTAGCGTGTGATTAATTAAGTATTAACTATTAAAAATTTTAAAAATAGATTCATCTGATTTTTTAAAATACATTTCGTATATAACTTTTTTAAAAAAAACGCACCGTTTATTAATTTGAAAAGCGTGCTTACAAAAAAACAAAAAGGAAATCCAGCTTCTATGCTGTTCCGAACGCCCCCTTAAACAGCTTTACACGAGTTATTCTCCGAATCCACACTCCTAAGATGTCCAAAAACTAAAGCAGAGCCAAACTGATCAGACTTTTGAGTACTTAGCTGCTCCAAAATCTGGTTTGTGTAGGGCTACATTGGCCTGAAAATCAGTTCATAGACAGTGGCACAATCAGGCAGCGATTTCACTTGTCCTTGCGGATAACACAATTTGGATCAACCAGCTCATAAACCGAGATCGTTTCAATCTCCTCGCGACGAATTTGAGAGACATCAACAACACCACGGTCATCTGCTTTGCTGAGATATTCCATGGCAACTTCACGGATACTGAATCGATTCCAAGTCACACAGCTTTTATATACAAGGGAGGGCGACGAGTGGCTTCGGTTCGATCTTCATCACCCTGAGGACAGTAGAATTTCTGAGAATATGCAATGCCAACTCCACTTGGTCTTTCACGCCGGTAAACCCACTGATGTGGACAAGCCTAAAATGGGCGTGAGGTTGCAATGGAAGACTCCGTGGCTCGCCATGAGCTTCCTGGTTATACCGTTGATGAAGGTGGGGGGCATCCACATCTAGAAAGAAAAAATTGGCAAACATCAGCATACTGGGAAACATGGTGGTGTGATTATACTATTATTGATACAGCTACATGAAAATAGAGAACACAAATCATAAGCATGGCAATGAAGGGCTTTTTTTTACTCATGACACCACCACTTACTTGGTGATCCAGTTGTATATAGTGATGGTTTTATTTTTTGGATAGCTAGAAAATTAACGATTAACGGTATTACTGTAATTGCAACTGACATGCTTGCCACTCTTGTTCTATAATACAAGTACAGTGCTGCATATGAAGAGAGATAAGAACAGTATTAATTTTGTTGCTCAGCAGAATGTTCATAGTATAGAACCTTCGTACAAAACAGGATTAGGTTGTGTGCTTCTGTTTCAGTTGAAAGCAGAGTGAAGCAAACATCTAAGCTAACAGTATCTAACATGATATAAAAGCAAGGGGGGGGGGTTTGACCCTTTGCTACCAAGACACTATTCAATTTGAAAAGGATTGATTAGTTTACATATGTGAATTGTGTATACCATATCTCTAGTGACACTTACATGCAATTCAAACTTTTCCAATAAAGGAGCAGCTTCCAGTAGGCAGGCAAACTCAAGAAGATCAAGTATCTTTTTCTGCACAGGATGTCTTAATATCAATCTCAAATGCTTCAGATACATAAATTTGACAAGCTTTTCTGGCAAAGTAGCCCTCTGATACACACAAGAAGAAGAGAAAAAACTTAAGAAAATCAGTCACGCGTCGGGAATGATGGACAATAGTATTTTAATGTAAAACTGAGTTCATGCCCAAACCTCAATTTCAAAACATCGTACAGTCAATGTCTCAAGACGAGGAAGTGTACTTGGAAGATTGGTGAATATATATTCAAGAGAGGTACGAACATGTCTGCATGCGGACATTTGCGAGGAGAAACGGTTCAGGAGGTGCTAATAGTATCAGTGGGCCCATGTACTCAATTGTTGTCAGACCAAAATTTAACGTTATCTCTTCAAGCAGTAGGCAGCTCTCAGCCTGCAAATGTTTAAGCTGGTTCGAAGGGTGTGATGTTGACAATCTTGTAAGCATTCCACAACCAATGATACCAAGAAACTCCAAGGTATTGCAGTTTGAGATCAAAATCTGCATGTCTTCATTACTAACATTTGTCTGTTCTAACTTAAGCCTTTTAAGGTTCAGAAAAGCCTTGAAATCCACAAGCGGATTTAGAGAAACATCAGTAAGTTTCACGGATTGCAAGCACGCACTGTTAGTATCACAGAAAAGCTTAAAAGGGAAGTCATATGGTGCCCTTCTAGGGAAGTTGGATTTGAAATCAAGAGTAAGGTCTATTGTTCTGGTAGCAATAGCAAAGTTGAGCCATTTATCTATGTGGTCTGCATGTTCGTTCTCTAATATATATTGGATTGCTATTTTCTGAACACCTAGACCATTGTGTTGCTCTAAGACGTGACTGACTCTCTCAATAAACATTTTTTGTCTTAGGCGTCCACCAAGGGGGGAACAATCTTTTTTAATGCAAGGCCTCAACGACATCAATATCGAGCGAAAATTAAAATCCAAGTTTGCATGGGAGCACCATATTTTTTGCCAGTGGCTTGATAATCTGCTCGTTCTTGCAGCCTCTTCTAGTGGCAGCCGTGATATGATACCACTCAATATATCCTGTAACGAGGATGACTATGAGGTCAAGCAAGATCAATTAGTAGACAAACAAAACATGTTACTACATGACATGCTGCCATAGCCCATAGAGAAATAATCCTATACACTTATACAGTACTTGGTGGATGATCAATCATAATTCATACCGTGGGTAGGTCGTTCAAACGGACCGCCGGTCTCTTTCTTTTGGTCCTCGCATCATCATCATCATCCATGTCTTGCTTGAAAGATTTTCTCTTTTTATTGCTTGTCGGGTGATGAATCAAGCATTTTCTCTTTCTCGTTGTCACGAGAACACGAGCTTTCTTCCAATACCGAAACTGCCGCCCAACGCAACACCTAGTAACGAAATTCTTGGCTTGAATCTAGAAATCGTCAGGCTTCTTCGCCGGAAACCAATACTAATCGGATCTATATAACCAAGAAAAGATGATGGAATCAACCAACCCCATACAGGGACTGGTTGACCTCTTCTAGATCGGGGTACAATACTGGATCTGGAAGATGCAAATTCCATGTAAGGCCAAGACCTAAGCGGCACAAAAGATGAGATTTTTACGAGGTTTGGAGGGGGTGGGGAAGATGAGTATTACCTAGTGGTGGACACATGATTAAAATATAGATGTGTCATAAATAATTCCTCGAAAAAATCAATGAACCACAACACACACTATATTTATATACTAGTAAAATGTCCGTGCTAACTCTACGGTTAGACTAAAACGCCCATGACCGGTAACAATTGAATAAGTGCGAAAGCAATGTAGGAACAAAACATTAAACTTTGCTTTATTACTACATTCGACCGTAAATATATGCATATCTATAAAAATGTGTATTAACCCAAAATAAATAAAAGTTCAGACGACAGGTAGGCTGAAATTTGTTTAATTGGTACTTGCGGAGACCATACATCATATTACTTAATAAACTAAAAGGCTAAAATACTCTAATCTCACCTATTCTTATTTCCTACTTTGACTAAAAAGTTTAATTGAAAGGCCATTTTCACCAATAACACTAAAATACACATAACATTTAATCCTTCTTGCATATGTATTTTCCACTGTCACTCTCAACACCATGATATCATCACGTATGTACAAAAAATTATCCTAACAGGTCTCCACTGATAGAATTTTTTCTTTGGGTGCTGATCCATGGAAGTATAACATCTTTGGAGTTAATAGACTGTGTGGATTCTTCCTAATATATGTAGTAAGAAAATATGTGTGAACTTAGAGGCATGTGTTGGAGGGACCTCTGCGTTGGAGGCATGTGTCGCGAATAAAGATCCGTCGTCCATGGAGGACGGAACCCGGCAACAACTCCGGTGATGGAGTAGGAGATCCGTCAGTAGTGGCAGACCCACAGCTACGTTGCTGGAGGGGAACGAGAGATGGTGTGGTTGCTGGTGGTTGGCAAATATAGAGGGGAACTCGGCGTCGTCGACAGTGCTGGAGGACGGTGGCGGTGCTGCAGGAGAGAGCTGTTGGTGGTCGGTGATGGCTGGTGTCGAGCAGAGATGACGGGGATGGGTGGTCCAGCGGAGAGATGACTGGCATGAGTTTATTTATTTTTATTTTTTTATGATGATTTCCTTTGAAGGAACCCTACCCCGCCCACGTGCGTCAGTTAAAAAAAATAGTGCGCACTCTGCGTCCGACGTTCAAACAGTATCGCTATGTCACCCACTTTCCGTTTCTTGTTTCATTTCGTACCGTTTTCCATGCGGCCGTGCAGTGACCATCATTTGTCTGAAAATCGTTGTTAGTGTTAATCAATTGTTTCACAATAGAAAAATAAAGATTGGTTAGAAAAATTGAATTTTTGTAAAATAAATCAGATGCATATATCAAATGTTAAGTTGAAAAAATTGGTTAAAGGTTTAAAATTTAAGAGTTGGTTTTTAAATTCAAATAGATTAGAAATTTTCAAACTTGATTTGAAACTTTTAAAATTTTAGTTGAATTTTTTAAAGCTTGATTTTAATGTTTTCAAATTTGATTCGATGTTTTCAAAAATTGATTGAAAGATTTTAAACAGATCAAATGTTTCGGAAATTGATATGAAAGTTATGAAAATTCTAGTTTAAAGTTTTAAAAAATTCATTTGAAAGCATAAAAAAATAAAAATGATTTTTTGGGGAAAAAAGAAGTATTCAACCGTGTGGGAAAAATCATATGGAAGTAAAACAAATCTGCAGATTTACTTTCCTAATCCAAATTTGCAACAGATTTACTCGCCTAATCCTCCGCTAATCGCAATTAGCGGCTTAAGCGCCGAGGGCATCGCTCCCCAATCCCACGCGCAACGCGCAAACAGCATGTACGTGGTTTCTCTTTTTTTTCTCTTTTTTTTTTTTTTTTTGCTTTTATCGCGACGCGAGTTGCTAGCGCGTACACGCTAATCCCCGCCCTTTCCTTTGATTGATGATGATTTCCTTGATAATAACGATGCGGAGATGGAGCAACTTTGCCGTTGGATTAAAATGGACGTTCCTGATTCGTTTTTGGATGCGTTGTAGGATGGATTTGTAGGATTGTGAGGGAAGATAAACTCCTCATTTTTACCTTTTACCTTTAGTTTAGATATAGCAATCACATAACAAATATACAACATATATTAAAAAAATCAAGACTCAAAAAAACAATAATCTTTGCACCACCATATAATTCACTAAGACTTCTTGACGATGATATTTATTCCAATATGCATGTCATTTAGACTTAGAATTGTTTTGGTGAATTTTCCTAAAAAAATATAGATATTCTATCAATTTCTTGAACCCCGTGAATTGTTCGAGTTTGTATGTTTATTTTGTGAATTTTCGGAATCATTTAGGTTCCCCTGAATTTTCTATGAATTTTAACAGTTTTTTTAAAATTATTTATACGAATGCTCATTAGTGATTTGGTTTATATTTCTATCGGATGCATACAGAAATTCCAGCACCCTGCCTAGGCCCTGGCCCTCATCCCCTTGCGCGTGCCAAATGGTGCGTGGGATTCTCCACGTTGCCTAGCCATGGAAGGGGATTGATAGGTTGACACGGAAAATCCTCGTGGATGTAACATACCAACAAAATAAAACAGGGCTATTGCATAACTGATCCTATTTCGTAGTCTAACTTTAGATTTGATTCTACTTTTTTGACTCTGCATTTTTAACCCCGCTTTTCAAATCTGCACCCTGCTGTTACACCTCCGTTATAAATCTGACTAAAAGAATTAAAATTAAAATTCGATGAATAGAAAGACCAAAATACCCCTGCCCTCTCTCTTCAACTAAGACAGGGGAGAGGCCATGAGCTGCGGGTCGCCTGGCGCTACCGCCGCTGCTGCTCCTCTTCCGCCGTCGGTTGCCATCGTTGCCCCTCCTCTTTCCGGCGCCACCGCCACCGCCGTCCCTCCCATCTCCGGCCGCCGCTGCTGCCGACCCTCCCTCCCCTACCCTCTTCGGACGCCGCCGCCGCCCCTCCCTCCCATCCTCTCTTCAGACGCCGCCGCCACCCCTCCCTTCCCTCCCCTCTTCGGACGCCGCTGTCACCGCCCCTCCCCTCTTCGGATGCTGCCGTCATCACCCCTCTGCCGTCCCTAGATCTGCGGCGGGGAGGAGAGGAGGTGTCAACGGCGGCGCATGAGTGGGCCGGCGATGCAGTCAACAGGAGACGGCGACGACAGCTAACAGCCCTCTCTGGGAGATACGAGGGATGGCCGGCTTGGCAACCTCGACTTGGGCCGGCTCGGGCAGGGGACCGGAGACCGGCGGCGGGAGGCGAGCGGGCGCGCCGTGGGAGGCGGGGCGGCAAGTGCTCGGCGGAAAGCGCAGGTGGCGACGGCCGTTTGCGGCGGCGAGCGACATTGACCTACTAACTTTTTTTCTTTTCTATTGTTTTCAATTTTTCTCTGCCACTTTATTATTATGTAATATCAATTTTTAACTTTTCATGGTGTATAATTATTGGGAACGGATATGACAATATATGAATTTGATGTTTATACACACCATATCTTCTGAAACTGATTACAAATTTGGGCCAAATATACAAGTATGACAAAGTAGGGTCAAATATGCAAGGGTATAAATGTCAGTATATGTCTTAACTTCACTTAACGGATTAGGGTCAATCTCAACGTACAAATTTAAAAAAATAGGGTCAAAAAATACAAAGTCAAAAAAGTAGGATCAAATCTGCAGTTAGACTTTAAAATAGGGTCCGTTATGCAATAGCCCCAAATCAAACCGAACTCAAATTCGGTGACATTTTATAGCCACGTCACAACGTGACATAGAGCAGATATTGGCCTTCCCAATCAAATCGAACGGTTGCTTTGCTTGGGCCCAGCTGCAGGTCAATATTTTCTCCAATCCATCCCGACGGGAGACGGCGGGAGACGTCGCCCCCCAATCTTTCCGTCCTGCCGCTCGCATCCGTCCACGCGCGCCAGGCCATCGGGCTCGAAGGGAGTGGGAAGGGGAACGGCGGCCGCTGTACGCCAGGCGACCGGGCTCGCCGGTTGTGGGAAGGGGAGCGACGGGCGTGCGAGGCCGGGTTCAGGGCCTGCGTGCTGCCGCGGCCGGGGGCGCGTGGAGGCGGCTGGCCGAGGGCCCGTGGAGGCGGCCGACCGGGAGGGGAGCGGCTCCTGCATCAACCCAGATTCTACCTGAAAGTTTTGAGATGAAAATCACTAAGGACCTCTTTGATTTGAATGAATATTGGAGGAAAAACATAGGAACAAAAATCCTATATGAATTGCTACTATTCATCCCTTTGATTTGTAGGAATGGAACAAAGGAAAAACATAGGAAAGATTCCTATGGCCATGGTTTCAAGGGAATTCCATAGGAATTCTAACATCCACTTTCAGCTCATTTTTCTTTTCCTTTGCGTAGGATCAAGGAAAATCATCATTTAACGTATGGTTTAACTTAGCTTGGCATTTAGGCAGCTTGGATGAGACTATTAAAATATGGTTTAGTGCTAACTTAATGCTTAACATTCCTGTGTTTTTTCCGCACACCAATCAAACAACCATTCTTGCAGTTTCCTATATTTTCTCAATCCTCTGTTTTGTATATGAATTCCTGTCCTATTCCTGTGTTTTTTCTATTCCTACGTTTTTCCTATCATACGAATCAAAGAGGGCCTAAACATGGATTCACATATCAGCATACACATAAGCATAATGTCACCTTAAGAACATTGCACTACACCTGACAGTCAACTGTTACATCCATCTGCCGATTCCTATATCTCAAAACTTCAAGAAACCCAATCTTTGGCCCCGTTTGGATCCGGAGGACTAATAATTAGCCCTCCAAAATCTTGTTATTTAGGAGTACTAAATACCGGCAAAACCCATCCCACGACTCTTGGGCTAATTTGCGAGACGAATCTAATGATGTATATTAATCCATTAATAATATTAATATACATCATTAGATTCGTCTCGCAAATTAGCTCGGGTGTTGTGGGATTGGTTTTGTAAATAATCTATATTTAATACTTCAAAATAGCAAGATTTCGGAGGGCTGCTAGCCCTCCGGATCCAAACATGACCTTTCTTGAAGTTTTGGTCCGTTGAGAACCATGAACGTCAGAGATGAACAAGCCTCAATCATCCCTTGTCGCCGGCGGCCGTTACAGCGAAGCAATGGCGGATGGCCGCCTTCACGCGCCTCCGGCCGCGGTGGCACGGCAGGGCCC
>CM002485.1:2856852-2868806 GCA_000325765.3 Leersia perrieri
GCGCCCTCCCAGCGAGGATGCGAGTGCGCAGTGGATGGAAGGAGGATTGGGGGCGCCGTTTCCGTCCCGTGATGGATGGATCGGGGATATTTCCATCTGTAGACGGGCCCAAACAGAATAGCTGTTGGATTAGATTTGGAGGGCCAACATCTACGGCATGTCACCGAATCTGAGTCCAATAAAACCCTCATCTGAGTTGGAAACATCGATTTCCAACTGCTGTCACTGGCATTGACGTTGGTTGATGTGTTTCGTCCCACCATCGGGATCCTTTTCCAAAATTCTTCCTTTGTGTTCTTCATGTGACATCACATGACTGCTATCGATTGTCGATTCCTCTCCTCTCCTCTCGCGCTCTCCCTCTCTCCTCATCCCCTCGCGTCGCCGCTCCGTTCGCCGCCGCGCCGTCTTCTCGGTGGCGACGGCGCGTGCGGCCGGATCCACGCCGCCGGCCCTGCGACGACCCCTGCGGCCGGAGGACGGAGCGACGACGGGCGGTGAAGAGAGGGTGGGTGCGGCGGCCGACCCGGATCCGACGGTGCCAGCCCCAGCTGCCGCGTCTTCGCGCGCGGCGCTAACTCCCTCCCTGTGGTCTTTGCCGTCGGATCGAGAAGCATTACTGTTTCCCATGGCCATCTTCATCTCAACGCCGCTCCGTCGCCGTCGCCGTCGCCGAATAGTTTGGGTTTGTTTCTTGGGGAAATGAAAGAAAAATGGTTGCTTCTGTTTTTTTGCTGGTCGTGGATGATGGGTCTAAATTCTTGATTGGATTGCAGTGCTGCTGCAGGCTGTAATTGGTTGAATGATTTGTTGCAGGAGCGTCAGAAGCCGGAGCCGTTCATGCAAGTGCTCTCAATCGGCAGCATGCTATTGATTTGAATAAATCTGGGAGCTCTGCTTTGGTTCCAGACTCATCTTTTGGTTATCATGTTTCTTGGGTCGATGGCATTTTTACATCATATTGGAATTCATCTTTTCCGATTAATTTCTCCCATACTTGTGTGTTTTAGGTGTTGATTCCTGATACTGTTCCTGGTAATACAATTATGGAGTCATCTCTTGATATGTTCCTCTAGCATACACAGGAACTAGATTCATTTACTGGTACTATGCATACCTGTTAATTGAGATGAATAATTTGGAGTCCATGGAACATTATTTCAGGACGACAAATGCCAATTCTTTTTAGTCTGTTAGTTGGTTCTTACAAAATTAAATTTCATGCATATGGGGGGAATAGGACATTTGTTCATTGGTTCTTCGTAAGCAGCTAGCCCACCTTTAGTCTACTAGGTATATTGCAGTGATTGAGTGAGTTATAACTGATCCGCATATAATTCCTTAGGTTTGGTTTAGAGATTAGTTCAATCAGGAAATAATCATTTGGAAACCTACATCTTTCTTATAGTTACTGAATAATGTACCTATTAAGTTCCCCTTCTTTCTTGCAGTGCCAATACATGTGCTGCTTTTGATGTTTTGAGTACTGAACTGTTAGCGTTGCAGTGATCATTTGAATTAAAAAGATTAACAGAGGCTCTAGATTTTCTTATAGCTCACATGCATTAATATTTATTTTTACAGATTTCTTCTCAACAATATATAACTGTTTTTTAAGCAATATTTGCCCACCTATGCTGTAGAAATTATACTGTTTGTGTGACTTGGGACATAAATTACTTCATCAAATGAAAAAAAATATTCTGACCTATGTGCCTCCTCGAGCACGAGCGTTATAAAATATTTCTCATTTGCCGTTGGAGGTCTATTTTATATCAGCTTTTCAAATATTTAATCACGCATAACTTTTTTTAGATTATTGGAGATATAACGGAAAAAACCTTTATGGCAGACATCACAACGTCAGCAATGGCTAAACAAGCTTTGGAAGGGCACTGAATATATGATGGAGGTTACTGTAAGCTTCATTTGTCATACTCATACTGATCTCAATGTAAAGGTATAAAATACTAATGAATAGTGAGTGTAACTCATTTAGAAAATAGCCTACTTTGTGAAAGCAGAATAATCTATCACTCATTCAATTTGACAAGTATGCTTTCTGAACATCTTTCTTGTTTTGTCCCTTACTGCTTCCTTGCACCTTTGTTCCTCCTAATTAGAATTTTATTTATTTATATATATTATTTATTTATTTACCTTCAGGCACATGATGAGAGAAGCAGAGACTAAGCCGTTTCTAATGTCAGTGCGCAAGTGCAAGCTGCAGTACAAGCCCCAGGTGTTGGCACTCCTGAAATGACATGGCAAAAAGCAGGTAACGATGCTTCTGCCTAGACATTTTTGGACAGGTTGATAGATCGGTGATATAATTCATCTCAAGATATTGTGCTTCAGGAATTTTATTTTTTGGGGCTAACTCAGTGGTAAGGACACGGGGATTTTTTGGCAACGCTAACTGTTCCATGACCAAATATTCACCATGTACACTAATTTTGTACATGAAGTTCCCACATTTGGTCTTTACAAGTTTCAGCAGACATGAAGCATTCTCGTTGCCAATGTTTCTACCACCCACCATTCTACAAGCTAGATTAGCAGGTACGCATACTTGTATATGTCTATTGTTAGGGATTGCGAAGGCAAACTCCACCCTGTGGTCAGAACAGAGAGTACATGGGGTATGTATGATCAACCTGTGGGCTTTTCAAGCCTGAATCGCCACTTCCCATGGTCCAGTTGGCGAAGATTGCTGGGGCAATGTGCCTACCGTACCAGGTGTCATACCTGATGTGTTTTGGTGGAATGTATCATATCCCCCAATGGACATGTAGCTATGAGCACTTCCACTCCAATACTCAGGCCTGTGATTTGCTATGCCACTGATAGATGGATAGGAAGTTAGGAGCAGTAGCAGTTCATGGTTCTTTCAATCCCACCCACCATGTACTGCGACAATCCACTAGGGTATGGCGGTGATACTAGACACTGGTTTGATGCACCAGAAAAACATGAGGTAGGAAACTGCATGGATCTCCAGGTGGCTTTAGACATGCAGATCTTTGTGTCAGTAAAGCTCATGTGCTTGACTTTGTTACAGTAGCTGTGTTTTTGTTCGCTTATGGTTGATTAGATTCTTGAGTGATTTAATGCCCTCACTGTGTGAGGGATCTCCTTTATGATTGGTTCCCTTCGTTTTTGTTATAGTGTAAAAAGGCTGCAAAAAGGCGAGGAAAGATCCCTACTTTTGTTTTCTTTTGCAGGGAGAGAAGAGAGTTATATAATTTAAAGGGGGATTTTTCTTTAAAGGGGCTATCGTTTTTCAGGCAGATAAAACATTTGCTTTATGACGTTGTTTAATCACCGTTATCTAAAAAGACCATGTTTAAGTGTGTAACGATGGATGCCGAACCACAGTGCTGTTTGGTTTGGACACGAAGGTGTAATCGAATTCTGCTATGTTGGTGCCAAAATACATTGTTTGAGCTGCTCTTGTGCATTACTGCATATACATTGGGATTTTGAAAGGAGTTTAGTTAGCTTTATGCTTCGTGATGCAGAAAATAAGGTTTCACTACACAATTTAGAGGAACTACTTTTGGTCCTTAAGAGTACTGTTTCATTGCTTCAGGGAAGTTGATGTGTAAAGTTCTTGTGTAAATTATCCCCTGTTTAACATTCGTTGTAGTTAACATGAGTTTGATACATCTTAACAAGCAAAAAGTGGGAAGATGGAGCGCTCCCTCAGCCCCAACACCCACCCCCGGCACCGGCGAGCGCGATGCTCGTCGTCGCCGGCCTCCTCCCGCGAGCCCCTACCAAAATTAGCCTCCCCAACCCTCGAATCCTTCCGCCCCTCCCATCCCCCAACCTTAAGTCCCCCCCAGAAAACCTGAGTTCTTCAAGGAGTTCGTGCAAGGTGAGGTTTCAAATCCCATCAACCCAGATCTGCCTCTGGTGCCTCAGATCTGCTCGATTCTTGGGAAGTACAGGCAGATCCCACCAGATCTGCCTGTTCATCGTGTCCAGACGTCGCCGGATGATCCCACGGTCGCTTCGCCGTCTCCAGTCCCTGCAGATCCGTCACCGTGCCCCTTTCCAAGGTATTAACTCCACAGCTCTGCTCCCCACTCCTTCCCCTCACCCTGCTGCCTGCCGCCCAGATCTGCGTATCCTCTCGACTGGACGGGTCGTAGACCGCTCGTCGCAGCCTACTCCGGCGCATTTGCTCCTCAAGAGTTCGGCTCCCTATCCCCCTGCGGGGGAAAACTGGCAAGGTACTGGTGGCGGAAGAAGGATTCAATTCCAAACCTACCAAAGGACGAGCAGACTTTAAGAAGAGATCGCTATCTCTCCTTTGTAGCGGGGAAGTGCTTCCGCTGCCTTAGCTCTGATCACCAGGTGAGCAATTGCAGAGAGCCGGTTAGATGTTGGTTCTGCAGATGCTTCGGCCACATTGCCTCCGGCTGCCCAAGTAGGCCGCCCTATAAATTGGCTAACCAGCAACCTCCCTCTCTCACACCAGAAGCTTCCCCCCCTTCAGCCCTCCCCCCTGCTTCTGAGTCGAAGTCGTCCGCGCCCCCTCACCGAGCATGGCTCGCCGCCCTCAATTAGTCTCTATGCGAGGCTGAGCGCCTCCGTGCTCGCTTTTCTGCCAAGTCCCTCATTGCCTGGTCGGTAGGAAATCATGGTGAGCGTGTTGAGCTCTCCACTTTCGCCGATGATCTGCGTATTGCCTTCCGCCTCCGACGCGGTGAAGTCCAAGTGACAAAGTACTATCCGCAAGATTTCTTTGTCACCGTGTTCAACCCGGCTGATAGGGACCGCATTCTTCGTGAGTCCAGCTTCACCACCCCCTCTGGAAGATCCTACCGTCATCATTGGCCTCAAGACCTCCATCCAGTATGTTGAGGAATACTCCCGCCGCCACAACTTCAACCGCACTTACGATCTTTGGGCTTGGACCGCTGATCCCCTCTCCATCCCCTCCGACGTCTGGCTGACTCTCACTGAGCCTGACGACGAGGGGCTCCCCACTCACATTCCCCTGCCTGAGTTGGACCCCATGCGCAATCCACCACCCACTGAGCCAAAAGAGGGCAACACAAACAGAGTGTTGGTCCACATTGATACTCAGGAAGACCTGCAAACTCTAGAGGCCTGCTCCTTCCACTGCAAGAATCTATTTAATCTATGACTAAACAAATTCGTCATGGATCACTGAAAATTCATCACAGAATTTATCTATTAAGCGTCACAGATTAAATCTGTTGACGTTTTCTGTGAAATCGTCACAGTCTATGACGTTTTTTAACCGTCATAAAACGCTTTTGGGCTAGTGGAGTCCAGCCCAGGCCCAAATTTTGTGACAAAATTAAACATCATAGATGGTTGCCACGTGGCGGCCAACATGGCAGTTGACACGTGGTCGTTGACACGTGTGTGATGACGTGGCAACTGACGTCAACAAATATTTTTAAATGGCCCATTATTTTTTATGGCCTATTAATTTTTTAACTGGACATTAATTATTTACCATGGCCCATTATTTTTTATGGCCTATTAATTTTTTAACAGGACATTAATTATTTACCATGGCCCATTAATGTTTTTCAGAACTGGCCCATTTTAAAATAGGCTTATTTTAGAACTATGTCCATTTCAGAACTGGCCCATTTTGTCAACCATCAGATTAAAGCCCACTGAACAGACCCATTAAATTTGAGCCCACCAAATTCAATCCAATTTCTCATACCATCTCAGATTCAACTAATAACAGATACAATCAGAATACAACAAAATTCAAACAATAGTTCCATGTCAGATACAACCTAATAACACACACAATCTCAGATTGAAAAGAGTTCATCTCTGCTTCCAGAATCAAACATAGTTCCACAGCAAGCAACAAAAATTATGTAGCAGAACCAAGCTACCAACCTGTCCAAGTTCTAGAATCACACGACATACTAGCATACCCAGTTTTGGTTCAACAAACACCTGAAAAAAACTTGCAGCACCAAAAAATCGAAGTTCCAGGTTCAGGTTCCCTCCACTCCAGACCTGCAGCACCAAAAATATAGCATGAACTGAGAATTATATTATTATGAGTTTAGAATTCAGTACTTAGTATGGTATGCAGTAAATATGACAAAAAATCAAGAATTTTTCATATTTGTATCTGGCATTTCATTTACTATCATCAACTATGCTCACAGCTTAAAATAACCTATCATCAACTATACAGAGCAAACAGAATTGCAGTACTCCAGATATCAGTATAACATAGGTAAAGCTCTTCCCAATAGGAAGACAAAGCTCTAGCACATAACACACCGATCCATGCACAATGTCACTTTTTTTTGCAAATGTGTAAATGTTCAATATTTGACTTATCTCATAGGTTGCAACTTGCGACATACAATACCATCCACAGCAGCAGTTCCTGCTCCACAGCAATATATGTTTGGTGCCACAAAAATTTATCTTGAATATTTTCATGTTGAAAATTTTCCATAAATTTTAACATATCCTTGCTTTTGTATTTTAAACTTATTCTAAAAAATACATTAAACAAATATTATTAATTAATATTTTTTTGGTCGTGACATAATTTTTATAAATATCATATTATATTATTATTTTATAAATTTCTTGTTATTTAAAAAATAAATCCAACCACAATCAAAATATCCGTGACGGCTGTCGACGGCGGCGCAGCAGGGAGGCGCCGTTGGATGCGGAATCGTGGATCTAATCGAAATTTCCAAGTCTGGATGGTAGGTGATATACTAACAAGATTTATTAGTATATAAAGATAAATATTTTTAGAACAAACACAAAAAGCTGAGTAGTGTAGTGGTAAGGCGCTACCATTTCATCCTCATAGTCGCGGTTCGATTCCCCTAACGTCCTGTTTTGCCCTGCCATAACAAAAATAATATAATACCACAAATCAACAAAAATAATATAATACCACAAATCAATTAGTAGTGTAGTGGCAAAGCTTCCAAATACTATGCTAAAGGTCTGCAATTCAAATCCTATCTTTTGCCTTTTGCTAATTCTATTTCTATTTCTGTTTTTTTCTCATATTATTAGTTTTTAATATTATATTTGTAAATCGCGACGAAATTGCTATAACGTCATAGGTTTTGGGCGGGTTCATGACGAAATCGATAAACTGTCAGATTTTGGGCCGGTTCATGACGAAATCGATAAACTGTCACGATACTATGGGCCTTGTATCCATAGTTGAATATTCATGACGATATCTAAAAACGTCACGAAAATTTCGTTAAATAGTTTCTTGTAGGCATCCCGGATGACGACTTGCGTCCCCGCATCTATGCCCTGCCTTGTCGGCCAGAGCCAAATGCTGCAAATGGGCCGGATGATGAGGACGACCATGATCACCGTTTCCGCGGTCGACACCACAGCCGCTCCCTTTGGAGCCGCTCCCTGACCACAGATACTTAATTTCAATGATTTTTACAATGATTAATTTCAACAAAATAGTAATTTACAATGATTTGTGATAGTCCATCTCAAATTTACTATCATGCATCTGGGTGTACCCTCTGTACGTTGATTGTGGATGGGGAATATTTAGTAGGTGCCAATTACAGTGGATCAAATAAGGGAAGGTTATTTTTTAAACTAGACCAATTAAAGGTATGTGTGATAAAATCCTAATTAATTAGGTTGTCCTTTCCTGGATTGAATACCACTGATTACGCTATTTGACATGGCAACTAATTGTATTACCATGCATCTATGTCACATTAAATTATGGCAGGAAATCATAAATCATTGCACATAGGTTTCGATAGTTACGATTGTTGTAAATTTAACATGCGACACATGGCAAACATGCGGGGTGGGTGTAACGCCTGTGGAGGCTGCACCCGATCACAGAATAGTCATTCCGTGTATATATATATGTGTGTGATCATATGTGCATGTGCACCAACAATCCGCACCATTGATGTGAGATCAATCAAGATCTCGACCGTTGAAGGCCATACACCATGATAAATATATAGTAAATTTATTATATCCTTCATGGTGTATGGCCTTCAAGGTTCAAAATAAGTTTGAACTATATTTAAATAAATACGAAAAACTTCAAAAATATTTGAGTATGAATATTAACTTGTTTACTAACTAGTTCAAACAAATTTGAATTAAATTTGAACTGATACCTGTCATATTTGATGAAATTTTGATTCTAGATATGTACCGCATATACATATAATTATCCTAGGTATGTGATACACTATACTCAAATATATTTGAATTTGACATATTTTATTACTAGGTATGAGTTTTAAATGTATTATTATGACTAGGTATATACCTACAAGTTTTAAAATTTCAAAAATTTAAACTAAATTTATATGTTTGAAACCTTGAAGGCCATACACCATGGTGTTCCATTTGGGTGTCATATATATATATATATATAATGTTAGCAAGATGCACCTAAAAATAGATGATTTCGATTTCGTGACCAAATGCTACATTCGCAGCTTGCAGTGCATGCATGGTTTCCAACAGATGATGCTACCGAATACTATGGATTAGAGGCCACTATGGATGTTTATGGCTTTAATCTAGAGTACGGACAAAAAACTGGAGGCTTGATTTGGATCTATAACGATGATGAACGAAAAGCCCTAAATGAAATTGTAGCTGGATGGCTTGTAAGTCACTATTTTATCTGTTTGATTTGAAATTGGCATACATTTTCATGCCTACTCATGCTTACCAGGCTAGCACAACAGTTTTGATGAGGATTATGTGTTGGGTTCAACGTGTTTTGCAAAGTAAAATCAAACTGCTAGTGACCTAATATTGCCACCTGAAAGTATGCCTGAAACTAGGCAGCATGCAAAACTAACGATTGTGTGAATCTGCGACTGCAACTATTCCTTACATCAGAGGCGGAGCTTACTTGTGGCCAACAAGGGTCATGGCCCCTCCAATCTTTCTTCATTTACCATACAAAATACTGGTTTGCTACTATATTTTATTAGCTTTTGTATCAAGTGGCCCCCTCTTACTTTTGTAATTAATCTTTATATGCTAATGGTCCTCCTTGTTAATTGGTTCAAGCTCCGCCACTGTGCCTTACATGGATGAATAACACCATTTCCTCTAGTTTTAACACTTTGGTTTGTTTTACATCATAGGTCTCTCCTGAGGATTACAAGGATTCAAAGACGCATTTCACCATGGATTGGTTTGTAAGTTTCTTCAAGAACCTTAGTCTTTTATACACATGTCCGAATGCACAAGTACATGTAGCTATACTTTGAGACCTGGCGGGAGGGGGCGAGCAATTTTATATTTTTAAGGATATGTCACTCCTTCAGTTGTTGTAGTGAGAGAGACAGGGTGTGCAATATCCTGAAGTGTGCAAGAGGCATATCCTAAATTGTTTTTGACATTCTGTATCTACCATGTTCATCTCCTGATTTATTGCCAGGTTGGGGGAGAACCTTCCAAAGGATGTATTGATATGAGTTGCCCTGGATTCCAAAGGACACCTGGATCGGACGTAGTTCCTGGACAAGCGATTGACCCTGTTTCCAGCACCTCTAGAGGACAGCAGTATATTACAATCAGAGTATCCAAGGTACCTATAGCTTGCCGAATAACCAAATAATCATCAATTCTATTTTTGATGTCTTTGCATGTAACTGACGTAACACTATATTTTTATGATTGTAGGATCGAGGTTCTAATAATTGGGAAATCTACTATGGGTTTAATGGGGATGCGAAGATTATAGGTTACTATCCAAAATCTCTATTCTATAGCTTGTCATATAAGCCGGTGACAATAATGTTTGGTGGTTTTGTCTACAAATATGTGCGCCAACGGAGTCCTCCGATGGGCAGTGGGATTGCTCCCTCCAGACCTGCTGCTGCGTCATTTAGAAGTATGAAATTAATTGATGCAGATGGCAACAAACATCCAGTTGATTTTGATCTAACCTTAGGTGAACAATGTTTCCATGCCACACCTATTAAGTATGGCATGTTCTTTTATGGGGGGCCTGGCAATGTTTGTTAGTTTGTAATTGGGATTGTTTGTTGGAATAAATAGTAACGGAATCACCAGCTATCAATTGCGAATTGCTTTTTGTGCTATCAACACCTCATGAGGAATCACCAGGTATCAACACCTACCATTTTTATTGCTTGCTAGTTTGTAATGGCATTGTTCGCTGGATTAAAAAGTAATGGCATTCGTTTTTCTTGTGGCGCTGCAAACGAGAGAAGTAGGGGTTGTTTACGAAAGACACATGTGACATTTTCTCACTGAATCCTACCTCGGTTACCCCCACCCCGTTCTATGTTCCTGTGGCAGCGTGACTGACCTCCTCCCATGCCACGCGCCCTCTTCCTCCCCAAGTGATCAATGGTTGCCAAATTCTCGCCTCTCCTCCCTCCCTCTTGGATCTAGGCGGCCGAGGAGCACCGTCTTTCCTGCCCTTATTCTTGTGGACAAAATTCTTAATATTTAATTTCCTCTCGCTTGCATTCCTTTCCAACAGATAATACCTGAGATAATACGCTTGGTGGAGAATCACCCTTTTTCACACACGTATGTAGAGTTCCACACACATGGCAGGAGGTACGGTAAATTCTTGTGATGAACCGAGGATAAATTCATACTTAAGAGAGCTTAATTAATTACGTGGAGAGAAATTCTATGGTCTCTTTCCCTTCTTTCAGTATAATCAAACCGGGACACGGTGCGTGCCTGCTTGCCGCCACGCTCTTCGTTGATCCTCCCGCGCGTTTGGACCTATGAGTACAGTTTTGGCAAAATTTGTAGGGATGCCACACCATATTTGGTTTATATCTTCATACAATTAATCACTGCTCATTGCAATAAAATAGAATCATAGTATTCCATCATGTTTTAAAAAATCTGCATATAATATCACTACATAACTAAAACTTGCCAGTGATAGAAATTATAAAAATGTAAAGCTGCTTAACAGATGCAACGCAACCTATGATCACAAAATGTACAAAGGAAACGGAAAACAAAGGGGCGTAATAGAAACTGTACATTTAGGTATAAAAAATGATTCAAGTGTTATCTATATCTTCAAATAAAATTTCCCCAATATATATATTGCCTATCAGCATAGGTAATCTGGTTGTAAATTTACCCAATAAAATTTCCCCAATATCTAGATGACGTATTTAATCTGATGAGACTGGATTTGAATTCTTCCTTCCATCAAAGATCAACTGAAACATTTCGTGTTTTAACATGAAAAACCAACAGTGCACATATATAGTAAATTGAGATAACAAAAAAATGATTCGATTAAAAAACCATCTGTCAGTGCACATATCAATGAACCTATGATGGTCAGTTTTGCAATTTTATACGTATATAGATGGAACCCCAAAGTACTGAATTACTTGATCGATTGCTCCACGGCAAGATGAATTACTTGATCAATTGCTCCACACCATGATGAATTACTTGATGAGTTGCTCCTCGACAGGACAGTGCCTTTCATCGTGATGCTTTATTGCTTCTTCCACCTGCAATAAAATTGGGTATTAGAATCAGAATTTGCACAGATAAAATTCAACTAATTTGGACAGGTACAGTATCATGAAGAAAACCAACAATAGAAAACGCAAGAGGCAGTTCTGATTAAAAAAATTAGGAGCACATGTAGAGTAGATACACAAATAATAAGATGATATAGCAATGAAGTAGGGTGGGAGGAACGAAAATGACACCTACGGGGACGCTAATGCAAAGGAAAGGGACCGGTGCATGACCATAGCCCATGGAAGATGCAAGGCCAGCAGATGCTGAAGAGAATGTTAAGAAAATCCATTTTATAGACATACCGTATCAAGTCGTCATTCGTCAAATGAAGAGACCAAAAGATCCGGGACCAAAAAATCCATTTTATAGACATACCGTATATATATATATATATACATATA
>CM002485.1:2868906-2921919 GCA_000325765.3 Leersia perrieri
ATTTTTGCAATGATAGTAATTTCAATGGTAGTATTTTACTATTATACTTTCGAGAAGGGACACTTCACAATGATAGTAAAACTGTGCTTTAAGCAAAATGAAGTAAATTTTAGGCCTAGTAAGATATGAGTGATAGTAAAAAATACGTCTAGTAACTTTACTTATTACAACGTATTGTAAGAATACAAACTGTGTTGGGTGAAACTAACAAAAAAATTATTACTGTAAAAAAAATTAATACTTGACGTTATAATTTTACTTATTATAGCATGCATGAAAAGATTGTAATGATATGTTTTATGAATGCATACGTTTTTTGCGATTTGCACGCTAAATTGAGTGTGCCATCCATGGAAAGAAATAAATGCCATGATTCAAGGCTATTTGCATATTCATTGGTAGTATTTGTACTATTATACTTGCGAGAAAAGGCATTTTGCAATGATAGTAAAACCACTGCTCAATAATAAGATATGAGTGATAGAAAAAAATACGCCTAGTAACTTTACATTTCACTATTATAAAAATCATTGATCCGAGTGAAAATAAAACTACACCTATTAAACTTCATAATGTGTCATCGTAATTTTATTTTTGCTATGGTCGAGACCATAATTTAAAATGACACGCCATGATTACAATAACATGCTATATGATAAGAACCTATATTGTAAAAAGAACTATAGTAAATATTATTATTTAAATTTATAATAGGTACTAGTATAATCCTATTTATGGGCGGAGGCTTATAATTAGGCAGGTTTTCCAACAATTGAATTCGGTGAGTAATTTATTATTGATAATTAACTTGTTTCCTAATTAATGAGTGTGTGCATGTGGCACCCACGCCACATCTAGCTGCACAGAATGACCTGGATGCATCTCATGTAGAGGCTGCACCCACCCATAGGATAGATATAATATATATATATATATATATACACACACACACGGAACGACTATTATGCGCCAGGTCGCATCGGTCGTAGTAATTGCGCAGACCTGCTCAGCGCCCTGTAAATCCTCTTTTTTTCTTTCGGTAAATGAAGTATCTTTTTTTCCTTCGGTAAATGAAGTAACGACCCCCTTCCTTAATCTACGTGGGGCCACCGTATTCATTGAGTTATTACCTCAATTAAAGATTGCGCAGACCTCCGAGTACTCAAGCAGAAAATCCCTTTTTTGCTTCTTAACCAAATTTGTGTGGGTCCCACACTATTAATCCTAGCTGCATGCAACAGATGTGTGGGTCCCCCATGGTCAATCGTGGCTGCATGCGGCAGATTAGGCAATGGATTAATGTTGCATGCACCGTATTTTCCTGCACATCTAGATCGTTCCTAATTTTCCTCATCTCTCGTGCATATATACATGGCACCTTGTGCATGCACACTAATCGCAAATTAAATGTTCCTTTAATCAAGTTGATCCCGTGTTCATCTCTGTGTGGGTTCCACATGAAGGTAAATGATCGTTAACTTCTCAAACATTGGCCCATACAAAAATAGCAGCTGCAAATTAAAAACATGTCTATTTTACCAATTTAATATTTTTTGTTTATTTCTGCTGGTTTTTATGAATATAGCAATTAAACTTTACAACCATAAGACTATTTATGATATGAAATTTCTATAGACCTCCCGACTTTGCTTGATATTCACGTAGTAGGTCAGTGTGTTCTTAGTTAACCCAAACACTAGAAAAATGGTGCGCCTTTAGCACACTGATCAATATTCGTTTCTAGGATCCCTAGGAGTACCGATCTAGAGGTGTTTGCTAGCTCATTTGGTATAAGTAATCAGGTTGTTCTTCGGGCGAGAGAGAGAAAGGGGGTTACCTTCATCGCCATGGCGGTGTTGAGGCGTCGGTGTAGGCGACGACAATGTCGGGGACGACGGCGATACAGCGGTGAGGGCTTCCCCCTGCTTCAGTGCCTCCCGATCGGTGGGACTTAGGGTTTTGGATTGCAGGGTGCGAGTGGGTACACCAAACGTTGGTTTGTGCGCCCCGGCTACTCTCCCTATTTATTTGGCCCTGCACGGGAGCGGCCCACAGCCACGAAACGGCTGAGCGCCCCCTGATCAGGGTGCGTGGGTGATCGGCCTACCGAGATCGATTCCCCCGGAGATCACACACTAACATTCTCCCCTTTGATCTCCATCATTCTTACTTCTCGTTACTTAACGTTTATTTATAAATAGATTGATATATGGAGCACACTTCGGACCATCCATGGGTGACTTACTTGGTACTCGATTAAGAATATGGGCAGCGGTTTTTAATGCCTCCATCCATGGACTTATCGGTAACGTGGAGCGGCTTAGCATACTTCGGACCATGTCCATTATCGTACGGTTACGTCTCTCGACCACTCCATTCCGCTGAGGCTCGCCCGGTGTGGATTGTGGAGTACTGGTCTACTATGCCATTTTCCTGTAGAAACCTTGCAAAAGGTCCAGGTATTTGGCCATAAGGGGCGTGCCGACCGTAGTATTCTCCTCGACGGTCGGACCTTACTATTTTAATCTTTAGATCATGCTGATTTTCTACTTCAGCCTTAAATATCTTAAATTTATCCAACACTTCTGTTTATTCTTTAATTGGATAAATGTAGCCTGTCATGCCCGTATTTCTATCCAAAATTCCACACGATTAATATTACCTCGTCCTGGAATCAGCCGAGGCACATAATAACAAATTGATAACAAAGTACGGGTCTTTATTGGAATTAAAAGCATACATGAATTTATTATAGAGGCGGATAGCACCTCTCACAAGATAAAAGTTCTAAGCAACGGAAATAAAACTAGCGTGGTGACTCCACTCCACGGGCTCTCGACCAGTCAGCAGCCTACTCCTCCTGGAACTCCGCATCACTGTAGTACTCCTCCCTTGGTGGTGGGGGAATTGCAAGGTGAGTATATGGAATACTCCGCAAGTCACACAACAAACAGGGGAAAAAATGCAATATGCAAGGATAATACAA
The DNA here is from genome assembly GCA_000325765.3 of Leersia perrieri. NCBI lineage: Eukaryota > Viridiplantae > Streptophyta > Magnoliopsida > Poales > Poaceae > Leersia > Leersia perrieri. The sequence goes on from CM002485.1 coordinate 2,871,893, forward strand.
AGGATGGCATAATATGGATCTTAGCATAACAACATAAATTAATTAATATAGAACTTAGTAAAACAGTAATATATTAAAAGAAAAATTAATCCATCTCTGTACTCTCAACCTGAGCAGCACAGGCCCAACCAAAACTCCGAACCTGGAGTTCTACCAAAACTCCCAATTAATTAGTCAAATTTTAATTAAGTTGTGAGGGTGAGACTAATCACAAAAAACATTGTTCCGTCCGCCCATAACCGTGGGCACGGCTATTTGAATAGTTTTACTCTGATCAGAGGTGTACCAATTTAGCCTTAGGATACGATCCCTCCCAACAAACCACAAAGGTACTGCAAGGCAGAAACTGTGACATGACCGCGTTGCAACAGAAAATAACATAACCACACCCACTGGGTTCCTTGTCTCACAAAACTAGTTACGACTCCCCCAATGCTACCCCTGCGGGCTTATCTCTGTCGCTTCACAGTCTGGTGCGTTACATTGCCTCTATTACCCCATAAATCACGCCGTTGCCCACGCTGGCCTAAGGGTGGTACGGTAAGTACTTCGCAACAAGTAGCTCGCGAACCGGTCCTCTTAACTGTCATGAGCACGACCAACCCTCAACCATACTGTAACATACTAGAATTTTCAGGGTAAAATTTTTGCGAAATGTTTTAAAGTCGTTGTTCGTTGTTTTTGCCGAGTTGGAGCTCTTTCAATCTTTTTCCCTTCCCATCCATCTTCTCAGTTCCACCAAATACACACAAATGATCCCACCAAAATTCCAGTCAGAAAATTCCATATCAAATCCCCATTCTAAAGTCCCTCCAAATTTCCAAATTGTCATTATTTTTCCTAAACCAAAATCTTCCAAATTCACCATGCCTTCCTTTTCTTTTCTCACTATATTCCTGCATTGTGGATCTCCTTGGCCCAGTCATATATGCATCCACTAACATAACTAAGCCCAGCTGCAGCTGCTGTCAACCCAGCCCAACTGAGCCGCTGCTGCTCATCCTGCGTTGCTGCAAGCCAACGCCGCCGCCGCAATTGCTGACCGTCGCACGCAGCGAGAGAAGGGTGCCGACTTCCCGCACTTGCTCGCCTATTTAAACCGGCGAGGCAGCCGTGCTAATCCTTTCCCCTCTCCTCTTCCTTCCTTAGCTTCCCTTGTTCCAGGTTTTCCTCGCGCCGCCGCCGGGTCGTCGCCTGCCGATCTGCCACTACCGGCCTTCTCCTACTGCACCACCACGCCATCAGCATCCCCTGACCTTGGTAATAGCTTTCACCAGGTTTTCCCCCTTTTTCCATGATTAAATCGAGCTCTCACCGTGCATCCTGTCCACTGCCATGGCCGTCGTCGTGGACAGCATATTCAGCACCCCTTCTGTATCTAGAAACCCCAAAAATGGATTCTCCATCGCCGGGAACACGTGGTGACACCCCGAACTCACCGAGATCCTCACCGGAAACCGAATCCCTATTTTCTCTCTCTCCTATGGCTGAAACATTAGCCGTTGCGTTCCTGACACTCCAGCCATCATCCGCTCCGATTGCTACCTCCTGTGGACGAGTCTCGTCGAGGGACACGTCCTGACGCCGCTACTGTCGCCATTTGGTCGCTGGAGCACCGGCACCCTTTCCCCTCCCCTCCTGCTCGTTTCTGTAAACTAAGATGAACAGTAGCAGTTGGATACTGTTCCTTCGTGGCTAAGCTAAACCAAAACCACCAAACTATCCAAATAATACCTAAACCTCACTGAACCAACTCATATTAGTCCACTACCTTTCCCTTTAATTTTCCAATACTTTTTCTTCAATCCACAGTACCTAAATGACATATATTTTCATATACTTTAGAATCTACAGCAACAAATTCAGATAGTGCCCATTCAAACCAATCCAAATTCCTTTTCCTCTCCGGCTCCAAATCTTGATGTTCATTTTATAGTTTATTTGTAGTAGCTTTTATTTTATAGGCTTATTTGTATTTGTTCTTGTGTGTGTACACTAGATCGTGTCGAGGACGCTGCAGGAGCCGACGTGGACCCAGAAGGCTATGCTGAAGCGTCGGAAGACCACATTTCGCAAGGCAAGTCACGACTCCGTTCCTTTGAACAAATTGAACCTAAATAGAGAACCACTTAGTTAGTTATTTTTCATGCATTATTTATTTACAAAATTATTTGGCGTATGATTAAATTCTAAATAATTCTGATATATAGTTATTGTCCAATTATTGCCCAATTCCTTTGAATTGTTATACCATGATTTATTGTCAACCTAGACTTAGACTTAATTATACCATCGTGTACCCTAGTGGATAATACCACCAATCTCTCTACACATATGGATGCCCACAAATTACTTGATAATTATGCCGGGCGATATAAAATATGTTTTTATATGAATCACTCGTCGGGAGTGATATGGGAGTTAATTACCGGGCAAAGATGGGTATGTCGGATTGAGAGGCCTTGTACGTGTGTGCATGTGCCTATGTTTGTTTGGTTGCTTCCCCGGATATAAGGACAACCCGCTTATGCCATGGAAAGTGATGTAATTTGCGCCCATCCACGGGACCGAGTAATCGGACTTTGCCTAGTACGTAGTCCCACTATATGAACGTCTATAGGGGAAGGATTCATGAGGTGGATACGGATGCAAGTCGTTAGGCTTGTATTATTGGCGCTATCCATTTTGCTTATGATCAGTTTTGGGGCAGACACGGGTATTAGGCGCTGTGCCTATACCGTTGCCATGATCCGTAACGGTGGGCCCGTGTAAGCAGTGGATCTAAGCCAGTCTTGGGCCGGACATGTGCGCCATCTGCTAGGACGGGGCAGTAGGGCCATCGGGCAGTAACTAGTAGTTAGTGGGACTATCAAACGGTTCTATTATCCTTGACTCCGTACAAGTTGAGGGTATCGTGTGGATGTTGGCAACACGCTACAGAGTCTACTGTATTCGAATACGCCGTTCTCACGGTTAATGAAGATGTGTCATGGGGTGATTCCTATTCTCATGGTATGAGTAGATTTTATAATTAAAATGTGGACATGATTAAGATGAGGATGTTGATGTATTAATTTTGCCACAATTTTAAATATCACTTTATAAATGTTTGCAAATAAAATGTTTATCAAAGTAGGACAAAACTACTTATTATAAGCGTGTTATGAGATCCTCCTTAATGAGCTTCTATTTCTTTGTACGCCTTGCATATCTATTACATTTGTATATTCTCGGCTCGTGGCTTGTTGGGTACCTCGGTACTCACCTCTTGCATAAAATGTGGTTCAGAGGATCAACTCTTCGACGAGGAAGCGCAAGAAGGTGAAGGGTTCTTTGGGAGGAGTTCGAGTTCTAGGTCGGCCTGCTCTCAGGCGTTGTCTGTGGTGTTCTTTTGGTTCTTGTGTATGGATCTTCTGTTTGCAGGTTAGGTGTGTGGTGAAGTTTGCCTGGCGGCCCCTAAAACCTGTCGTCTTTTGCTTTTATGTAATATATTTTGTGTAAAAACCTGGTTATGTAATCGTAAGCAGTTCTGTTTATCAATCTGTGCATGATCGAAATCCTGGACGGTCATGGGTGGTTTCGGGATACCGTGCTTAAACCGGGTGTCCCCACACATACCATGTGCTCATAACCCACCATTAGTCAAATTTTAGTTGGCAGGATTATTAATTATTCCAATACGACAACAGCCGTGAACCATCATTAAGTAATCATAAATGTAGTGATATGTAAAGTCATTAGGGAACCCATAAGTGAGCTAATCTTTCTAAGCATGGCTAAGCATAGTCTAATTATTCTAGCTAGGACATTATATACAATTCTAGCTAGTCAATTTAGTAATCCCAAACTATCAAGGTACAAGTAATCAAAATCAAATAGGCTGCACAAAGGAGCAGTAGGATGATCCCACCTGATGACATTCAAAAATACATGCAACAGTTGAAATATGTAAAGCGAGACTATAATGGGAGCAACATGATCAATGAGTTAGGGACTGTATGACTTGCCTTGCTCACACGTACTCTTGGGATCTTCCTCGTGGTAGTAGGCGTCTTCCGGAACGTCGAAAACTAAAGCAAATAACAAAACGGAAAATACAGTACATAAGAACACAGCAAAAACACTTATTACTATTTTTACCGTATAGATCTTGATTTTTAATGAATTTTGCAATTTGAATCACCCGATTCAGAGATCGGACGAATTAGTTATGATTTTTACGAGTTTTCAGCTATTTTAAGTATTTTCAGATATTCAAAGAGATTTACGACGCAATAAGGATTTAAATTTAAATTTGAAAATAAAGATTATTGTGTCACAGAGAGAATGGACGGCCGAGATCGACCTATTAGATCGGACTTGGAGTTGACTTAGTCAACCATGACATCATCGCCGGCGGCGACGCGTCGGGAAAGCGGCGGCTCCGGCGAACTACTGTGCGGCAGCGGGAGTAAAGCACATGGAAAGGAAGAGGGGATCGCGGCAATCCTTACCGAAGCAAGAACGGCGGCGAAAGGAGGCGAAACGGCGACTCGGCGACGAGGTTTCCCGGCGAGGGCTTTGGCTTGACGGTGACGAAGGTTCTCTGCTGATCTCCGGCGGAAATGGACGGCGGGACGATCTTCAGCTCCTCCTTGCGAATCGCGGCAGCGGGCGGCTGGAGACGAGCAGCACGAGGCGGCAAGAGATGGCGGCGTTGATTTGTGAGGGTTGGAGGGGTGGGAGGGGTCCTATTTATAGCGGAGGGAGGCGAGGTCTGGCCCTCCAAGAAGCTCGCGGCAGCGGCTAGGGTTAGGGCTCGGGGAGGAAACGAACCCGCGAAATTAGATAGGTTTCGGGCTTCGATTCTTGCGGGATACGAAAGAGGAGAGCGAAGGGATAAAATCTCCCCAAAAACCCCGCGGAATTTGGTGGAGATTTGGCCGATTCGGTTGGGGCATTCGGGCTGTGTTCATCCTGTACAGCAAGCTGGAGGGAGGGGATGGATCTGACGCGCGGACCCCACGCGTCAGTGGTTCAGGCTGCAGGAGAACAAGAAGCAGACTTGGCATCAGCTTGTGTTTGGCTGGGCTGCAGCTTGCGCAGGCTTGGGCCTTTGGTTAGGTACTGTGCAGCTCACGTGCCTGCAGAGGAAGAGGTGCTGGGCCAGATTCGGCCCAGTGGCCTGGGGAGAGATTTTCAAAAGATTTTTGATTAAAACAATTCGTGAAATGATGTTAGGGACAGAACAAATACTTTCGGTGCTCCAAAAATTCTGAGAAAATTCCATAAAATCAAGGGGCCCCTAAAGTACTTAAAAAAATTTATCTTAGCCAATTTCACTTCATAATTTTCATAGATTTTATTCTAGTCTTGCTTTTGAATTTTAAACTTATTCTAGAAAATGGATTTAACAAAAGATTTATTAATTTAACGATTTTCAGATCGTTATATAGCCATAGCATGAATAATCATAAGTGAATGTTATAAATGAATCATAACCATCCACCGTCTTAATTGGAAAAGGATCGTAAATATCTGTGTGTATAATCTCTTATTTTTCTTCATTTCGTATGACTCCTTTCTTAATTTGCTTAACATACTTTCCTTTGGTGCAAATGATGCAATATTCCGTGTCCATAAAATCTAAGGGATGCAGTCGTTCAATTCTCCCCTTCGAAATGTAACCTAAACGGCAGTGCCACAATTTCACATATGTTTTATCATTGCATCGTTTTGTGCTTATTTGTTACATTTGTGGATGGGAAAGACGCACTATTGCACGCAATATTCACTTCATTGCATACAACATTCACATTCTCATTCTCATGTAAAGGCAACATATAAAGATTGTCTTGTAGACCAACACATTCCTTATTGAATATAATTGAACATTGTTTAGGACCAAAATAACAATTATATCCATCGTCTGCCAAACATGATACTTAAATTAAATTTCTACTCAAAAAGAGGGTACATAGAGAGCGTCATGCAAATAAAGTATGAAGCTATTTTTCATTTCTAGTGGATGTTCTCCAATAGCGTCCACTTTGACTTCAACTCCATTGGTGACTCTAATGTGTCTTTATCCTCTTTGAAGCATCCTCCACGTACGGAATCCCTGGATGAATTTAAAACATAAATAGTTGCACCTGAATCAACCCACCAAGTGGATTTTCAATAACTTACATACAAGGATTCATCTACAAAAGTAATAATGTCCTCACCTTTCCTCATCAAATGCTTCAGGAAGTCTGGGCAATCTCTCTCAAATCAAAAGTAAGGTCTTTTGTTTTAGTAGCAGTTGCAAAGTCCAGCCATCTATCTATCTATGTGGTATGCATGTCTGTTGTCTAATCCAAATTTAATTGCTATTTTATGAACCCCTAAACCACTGTGTTGCTCGAAAACTTCGCTGACTGTCTTAACAAACAAATCTTCTTTTAGGCTCCAATCATCGCTTAAGATATAACGCCTTGGCAACAGTATATTGTAACATTCAAGTTTGCATGGGAACACCAGATTTTCTGCCAGTGGCTTGATAATATGCTCGTCCTTGCAGCCTGTTTTAGTGTCAGATGTGATATGATACCACACAAATATCCTGTAACGAGGAGAACAATGGTGTGACAGTTAAAAGATTATTCAGCAGTTAGACACAAACATCTTCTGCCATGTATGCAGAACAGACCGTGGGTAAATGAGCATACTATCGCTCAAATGATCCGATGATCTCTTCCTTTTGGCCGTAGTACCATCTATGTCTTGCTTCAAAATCTCTCTCTTTCTTTTGGTTGTAATTCCACTCAGGTCTTGTTCTAAACTCTTTCTAGTTGCCATTAAAAAATATGGCCTCTGTGTCTTTGTTTCAAAAAGAAAAATTAATATGGTATCTGAGATGCATGGAGAATATTCACAAGAACATAAATGTAAACATGAACAACTTTCTGTCAGTACCGAAAATTTGTTGGAGAAAGAGGCAAGAGAGACTTTGCCTTAAGAACGAAGGAAATTAAACTAATGCACTGAATTTACTATCAGGCTTTTCTTCGTCAGAAACCAACATCTTTCAGATCTAGGGCAGGTAAAAGGAAGGGCACATCTGACGGAATTAACCCCAATTAACTGACCTATTCTCTCCTCCCAGAGATAAAAAAAGATCAAATTTTTATGAGGTCTTGAGGGATGGAAAGATGAGTACCTGCGATGCAGCAGGTCGATATGCATCAGACCGCGGCGGCGCAGGCGATCGCACTCTGGAGAAAGATGAGCACCCGACCTGACGTGAAGTGAATCCCCTTGCAACAATTAATCGGTCATTATCAGCCTAATCGGCCGCATAATCACAAGGCCCAGCCCATTAGCAGTATTTCTCTACTAATAACAAAGTACTGTGGATTAACGTTTCTTTCTAGTCCTGCACGATCGTTCCCAACTAGTTATATACTTTTCCCTATTCTTTTGTGTTGAATACCTGAATAATTTGGAATAGTGTCTGAGGATATAAACGGATGAATTAGATACTATATAGTTACCAAATAAATTTTAAAACAATATTTTTTAAAATTTTGTTAATCTCTAGCGCATATACCACCACAAATAAACCCCACGTGTCTAGAGTTGTTTCCAATTAGTATTGAGTACATGAATTTCAATAATTCGTACGAACTTTTTGTTGTATTATCTAGAGTTCTACACCAAAATTAATAGAAGTGGTTTAATTATGGGTTTAAAAGTATGTAGCTCAAACTGGACTAGATGTCAATTACATGGACCAAATACTGAAATACGTACTAGTCTTCTTTCGCAACTTGTTATATATCCTCCATCCATGACTATTTAATATTTTTCATGTTCTTGTGTCCAATGGCACTCAATAGTTGAGTGGCTTGAGATAATTATTGAAGATACAAAACAAATGAAATAATTATTGAAGGTACAAAACAAATGAATTAGATATTATCTATACTACTATAGGGAGTGGGTGGTGGATGACATGCCAATGGACGCGAGTCTGCTACCACCAGACCACTACCCTACTCATTTATATATGGAGACCATAGTGACAACATGTTCAAATCAATATTTTTTTACGCGAGTTTTAGTGTAAATACAACAAAGGATATGACTGATTAGATGGAAAATATACATCAGTAATGTGAAATTAATACTCTAAATATGTGGATAAATGTGTATTGATTTCATCATCGAGCAACAAAGGTTTATGCCTCTAGCTAGCTCACCAGCCAACCAGAAACTTACAGCAAAACATATTATAACAGTTGGACAATTTTATACTTTAAAATGTATAGCAAATGCTCTATTTTTAAAATTGTGTGCCAACGCACGGGCACTTCAACTAATAAAGTTAAAAGGGAATAAAACTCATATATACAAAGTTTTTATGGAAAAAAATAGTATTGTTTAGATCAGTAAGCGTATGCATTCATCCATCTTAAAACAGAATAAAGGCTTCACAACTAAAACATACAAGAATAAATTCACAACCCATTATTAGAGTGGTGGTAAATAAAACGTACACGCGTGTCTGAGTCTAAAAGAATAATTAGAATCTTTGCTAAGCACTAGCGTACGTACTTCCACAACTAACCCCCTTGTACACTAAGAAAGTTGGTTCCAGCTAGAATTAGTTCCATGTTAATTAATCCTTAGAAAATGCAAAGAAAAAACATCTAGTACTAGCTCTTATATTGACTTGTATATATATGTTGTCATCAGGGTGTATAGTGTCAACAATCTCATACAAAAACAGGTCAAAACTTAACCTGGATGGCGTGTTACACAACTAAGCAAGAAATCTAGCTACTTCTACTCATCCTAGATACAGACAAGCAGCCAAACCCAACCCAATCAAACAGGCTCAATCAATTAATAAACAATGAATCAACTCATTGACTTAATTCGAGTTTACAACTAAACACGCCACGCCACTACCTACGTCTCCTTCTCCTTCCTCCTCAATCAACCTCAGCTTAACTACCTACCTTTCGGTTTCCTCCCATTCCGTCTGAATTTCGTTCAAATTTGGCTCGAATTTGATCAGAATTTAGCCAATGAGCGCCGCCGGCAGCCCGTCGCCGGCCGGCGGCGGAAATATATTTGGGTCGAGTGGCATCGGCGGATTCGGCTACGGCGTGGGCGCGTCCGTCGGCGTTCTCCTCATCGTCTCCACCGTCGCGCTCGCGATCTACTTCTGCAGCCGCACGTCCATGCCGGTCGCCGCCGCCGCCTCGCCGCCGCGTTCGCCTCGTCCACGCCGCGACGATGACGTCATAGACGTCGAGGCCGGAGGTGGCATCGACGAGGCGACGCTGGAGGCGTTCCCGGCGGTGGCGTGGAAGAAGGACGGCGGCGGCGAGGCGTGCTGCCCGGTTTGTTTGGAGAATTACGGCGACGGCGAGGTGGTACGGACTCTGCCGGATTGTGGACACGTGTTCCACCGTGAGTGCGTGGACCCGTGGCTCCGGCAGCGGCCGACGTGTCCCGTGTGCCGGACATCGCCGTTGCCGAGCCCCATGCCGACGCCGCTCGCCGAGGTCACGCCATTGGCGCTTGTCAGGCCATCGTCGTGAGGTTCTTGTCATGCTCTCTGTTGTTGTTGTTTTTTTTTCAGTTTTAATACACCATAATATCAGTAGAAGTTGTAGGAGAAAATGAAGGGAAAAAAAAGTCAAATTTGTTTGTTTTCATGGATGGATGTAAATTTGGGTGTAGAGAGGTTGGTCATGTGGAGAAATTTGATTGCTGGCTATTATTCCCTTCCTCTCCTGTACATAAATGTTAATTTGATGAGTTTCGACAAAACTTGCTCAAAAGTTGCCATCAGTTAATGTTGCTCTCTACAACATCAGTAGAAGTAGTATTACAGTTAAATTTGGTTGTAGGGAGTAATTAGTGATCAAATTTCTACACTTAATTTTGTAATAAGTGGATGCAGCTTTTTGTGAAGCAAAGGCTGGGTTGTTATCCATTATCTGAAAAAACAACATCACTACAAGTAGGAAATTGAAGCAAATTTGTTTGTTTTCATGGATGTAAATTTCAAGTGTACAGAGGTTAGTCATGTGAAGATATTTGATCACTATTTATTCTCTTCCTCTTCTGTAAATAAATGTCAGTTTGATGAGTCTCAACAAAATTTAATCAAGTTGTGACAAATAGTCAGAGACAGTGAAATAAGGAGAGATTAATTGAGGGTAAGAAAATTTTGCACTTGATGTACATCTGAAAATAAATAGACTTTCTGTCCTTGGATATGAATTCATTGACAACAGGAAGCTTCTGTACTGGATGTACAATTCTTCCCTGTGATATAGAGTGCATTGAATCTGTCCTGAATTCCCGGATCCACAAGCATTTTCAGTATATAAATACCAGCATTTTTAAATGTATTTTCTACGAGTTCAGAATGGAAATTCCATACCATTTTCATCTTCAACATACACAAAATTAAATTGCTTTAATTCCTCTATGGACATGAACAAATGCTTATGACAAACAAAAATGAACTTTTCTACAAGTAATGGAGACAGAGGAAGTAAGATAATTCAGAGAGATGGGGTAATTAACCTCTCCCTTCACAGATTATAAACAGATGGATTCACTTTCACATCCAAGATTTGCTATCTTTCCCTGCAAGTACCGAAGAATTAGCGGTATAGAGACCATTGCATCATTTCCAGGCCTTGTGCACAACCTTGCTATGATCACAAGGTTCCGAAGCTCCTTGGAGTCATAGGTGTTTCCAAGATCGGCATCCACCATTTTGTACATTGTGCAGGCAAATCCAGCCTCCTGCACCCACTGCACGAGCTCGCCTTCGCCACCCGGTGATTGTCCAGTCACTAGCTCAAGGATCAGAACACCATACTGGAACACCAAATCCTTTCTCCTTTGCTGAATTTGATCTGAAAAACACATATGGAATGCTGTCAGATCCTGTTAAGTTTATGCATAATGTGATAAAAGATAGCAAATTTGGAGTTGTTTCTGGCATTTGCATAACCACTGGACCTTCAAAAAATGCAGCATTGGATTCTGCAGTGCGCTTCGAGTCATAACCAACAACACTGACATCTGATAACTGAAAATGGTACAAGCTCCAGTTGGTTGATCAACGTGCTTGAGATTTGTAAGAACAATGTACAGTATGAGCTTTTACCTTTGCAACAAAATTGGGATCCATCATCACATTGCTTGAGTTCACCGACACATGGAACACTGGAGGATCGCAGAAGTAGTACAGGTATTCCTGCATCATCAGTTATCACACACAACAAAGAGCAATTTGAGGTCACTATACAAGTTCAGAAACCAAATCTGTCATCAGGATGACTAAATGTCTTTTCCTTCGAGTTTTTTTTTTTTTTTTTTTTTTTTTGCGGGGACTTTTCCTTCCGAGTGTTGATGTGTTGTGCAGTGTAGTAATAGTATTAGTTGTAGTATAGTACCAATGCTGCTGCAACATCAATGGCAACCTGCAACCTGGTCCTCCAGTTCAGAGGCGTCCTGAGAGGATCTGCCCAAAAAATCAACCATCGTCACAACATGACTGACAAAACAAACACAACTTCTGAAGAATTTTTGCCCAAAATGTGCATCCATTACCATGAAGGCATTCTTTCAGAGTCCTGTTTTCCATGTGGTCAAACACCAGAAACCTGAAACTTCAAACAAACAAACACTGTAACCAAATCAACACCAAACAAAAAAGATTCAGAGGAATTCAGCACAGTGACAGGTGAGGAACTGAAGAAGTCTGAACCTGCTGCTGTGGCCGTCAGAGAAGCCATGGAGCCTGACGATGTGCCGGTGGTTGAGGCGGCCGAGCAGCTGCAGCTCACGGTAGAATGCTTCCTTCTCCTCCTGGGCTCCTCCTTCGCCGACGGCTCGCCGGCGCACGGTCGCGACGAGGCCGTCGGCGAACCGGGCCCTGTACGCCGTGCCACGTGGACCGGTCTCTACTATCGTGCTGAACCCGTTCGTCGCCGCATCGATCTCCTTGTGCTTAAACTTCCTTACAAATGGCAAGCCACCTGAAACAAAGATTTCAGCACCAGTTCATGTTAAAGATGTGAAATTTTTCACATTCAGGGTATGCAAACTGAAGAAACCAAATGGTATCACAAAATTTCCTTTGCTTCAGACAACTATAGTTCTAAAAGAAAACAAAAAAGAGCAAAATTTCAAGAAAATTAATCTGCAGGAAGCTACACATCACAGTCTTAGCTACCACTACAAAAGCAACAGCAAAATCAAGAACCAATCTTTCTTCAGAAAGCAGTAACAGCTGCAAGAAACCAACAGAAACAATCCACATACGGTTGCGGCCGAGGCAGAGCTGCCGGCTCAGGCAGCCCATCCTCCTCGTCATCAGCTGCCGTCGGCGAGCACACTCGTAGCCTCGAACCTCGAATGGGGATTGGAACAGCAGCAGCCAGTGACTGACTGACTAGCTGACGAACTAGCTCACTGACCAACTGACAGACAGACTGACGAAAAATACAAATACTGTTGTTTGTATGGTTGGTTGGTTGTTGATGGATAGCTCTAAAGGTACAGAAGAAACGTACAGAATACACAGAGGATGAGATGATTGATTGCGTTGCCGAGATTACTGGTAAAATCTACTACTGCTACAGTACTGTTCTGCTTGAGATTGTTGTTGCCTTTGTGTCGGTCCCCTTCCAGCCTAGCCTTCCTTTGGTTCCCCGGCTTCATGTATTTTTACAGTGTGTGTGATGATGATTCCTTCACTTTTGTGTGGGTCCAGCTTCCTTCAAAGTTATTAGTAGTATCACTCCAATTGATTTTCTAATTTAAAGTTGTAGTCAAGCTGAATTTGTGAGTTGTTGTCGTTTAGGACATCGGCAAATACATGTTTGATTATCATTTTTTGGACCATGCAACCATTAAATTTATTTGTGTCGGTCCCGTTGCAGCATAAAGCCCTGAACTGGGATGAGTGTTGTTCTTCTCTGAAAGATACCCGGTCAAAATTATTCCTTTTTCTGTTGGAAACTTCGGTCAGAACTGTTGATTTGCATGGAATATTGGTTGGATTACCTGGTCTGTCAAGAAGGGTGTTTGGATTAACCTGCTTTCTCTTGCATTACCTGAGGGAAATATTATGTATAAAAAATGATGAGAAACAACGTTACTAACATTTTGCCAGGCCAATGAGTAACCACATCATAATGTGCCTGCTCATGGATTTACATATTTTTGTTTTTCACTTTCATGCTGCTGGAAATCTTTCTACACAATCAAAACTTGCAGTATGCACAGTGCCGCAGACCATGTGTCATCATTCATGCAAAGGGTGAAAGGGTATATTGAATATTCCAACCTTCTTGGACACATGAAGCAGACAAGGAGAGGGGGTAAAAAGGAACATGAGAGAAATTGCAGATGTGACATGCTTCCTTGCTTTCAGTCTCAACCAAGATTTACAGATGTGACATTGTTTGTTTTCAGGATACTTTCATCTCAAGTGATTCTCCCAAAAGAAGAATGGGGAGAAGTACACACTTGGCCATTGGCATGCACAAAATGTATTCATATCTCAACTAAAATTTCTATTCATATATTATCCTTTGCTAGTTTGCTTTATGAAACTAAAATGCCTTGCTGATGCTCTTTGCTCATGAGGTCACAGCTGACAAACAGTGATAAAATTTACGCATGTGTTCCAGGCCATTTGAGCAGCAAATAATCTGCAAATCGAACACACATTTTAATTTTCCTTAACCTATTTCATGTTAAATTTGCTCGGGAAAGAAAATGCAGCGCGTCGCGCGCGTCCTTTGCACGTGCGGTGGGCGCTTAGCGTACGGACGTGCGACACCCCACGTGCCACACGATCGAACGTAGGTACGCTTGCTACACTCCAAATATGTAGGTGTGCACCTATGCAATTGTCACGACTAACGTGGCAGTGGTACACAAAAGAAAAAAGAGTAATGTAGCAGTAATAAACATGTAGAGTACGTAGTTCATAAAGGGTGAATTCTTGTGACTTCTATAAAAACTAGTGCTAGCTCTAAACAGAAACATTAACTTTTGGCATATAACTCATAATATAGACAGCTCCACGCACCATTCTCATATAATTTTAAAGGCCACATTCGGAAGACAAGACTGTAGCAGCCTAGCTTGTGGCTGTGCTGCAGCAGTCTTAGAAACAAAACTACCATTGGTGCTTGAAACCTGGCTACAGCATAGTGACCATTGTTGGCCTGCCAAACATGCCTAAAGTGTATGCAAATAAGATAGCCATGTATCTATTTTCTATCAAAATATTAGTTCCTTCTTCCCAGTGGCGGACATAAGATTAAAATATAAATGGGCCAGAAATAATCCCTCAAACGGCATCCTATTGAACGACGTCCCCGGCAAATGGATTCAATGCAAGCGAGGCTTGCGACAAGGCGACCCTCTTTCGCCTTACCTCTTCATCCTCGTTGCCGATGTACTGCAGCAAATTATTCTTCAAGCCTCTTCGCAAAGCAACCTTTGTCACCCAATTGATCCCTCCTTGCCCTGCGCTGTCTTGCAATACGCGGATGACACCATCCTATTGTTGCCATCCACACTGTCACAACTCCTCCACCTAAAACAAATCTTGCAGGACTTTTCCGACGCGACAGGCCTTCTCATAAATTTTCATAAAAGTATCATGTTCCCCATACATGTCCCGCCACAACAAGCACAAGACCTAGCCTTGGGCTGTACTCTCGGTTCCTTCCCGCAACCTTACCTTGGACTTCCTCTATCTCACAAAAAAACTTGGAATTGCTGATTTTTACCTCATCATCTCCCGCATTGACAAAAGACTAGCTGGTTGGAGAGGGAAAATGCTAAACATGGCGGGGCGGCTAGCTCTTGTCAACTCAGTACTCTCTACCCTTCCCTCCTACACAATGGGGGCCCTATGACTGCCGATTGGGGTCATTGAGGCTATTGATAAATGTAGACGGGCCTTTCTTTGGACGGGAGAGGATAAATGCACTGATGGACAGTGCAAGGTCGCTTGGGAGATTGTGTGCTCACCAAAGGAAAAAAGGCAGCCTTGGTGTAAAGGACCTAAGGATACAAAATGATGCCCTCTTACAAAAATTCTTACTAAAAATTCACGAACAAGGTGATGCCCCGTGGTTTCTGAGACGATATGGTTGGTCAGATGAGCGCGACCTAGGCAACACGCCCACCTCCGCTTCTGCAATTTGGTGTGATATTGTCGTCAGCCTACCCTCGTTTCGTAACAACAGCATTGTGCAAATTGGCTGTGGCCAATACACATCCTTCTGGCACAACCGGTGGTTAGTTCCCGAGCCTCTGTCTTTGGTATAGCCCGCGCTTTTTACCCATACCACCCGTCCTAACATTTCAGTTGCCGCAGTACTATCCTCTTCAGTCATCACTCTTCCTCTTCAACCCCGTTTAACTTTAGTGGCCTGTCAAGAACTCACTAGTCTCCAATCTGCTCTTGCGGGTGTGACACTTCAACCCGCAGTCCCTGATTGTCGACGCGGTGCGAACCTCGCCCCTATCACAACAAAAATTGTGTATTTAGTTGTCTTTGATCTGCAACCTAATTGGCCCTACACATCCTTTATTTGGTCCAGTATTGCCCCAGCTACGTGTAAAGTTTTCCTTTGGTTGGCTTTTAGGTGCAGGTTGTACACGAATGAACGCAGACACCGGCAAGGTATTTCTTCCTCCGCCGCTTGCCCCTTCTGTCCTGCGGTGGAGACTCTCGATCACCTCTTCCTTCATTGCAGCAGAGTGCGCTCGGTCTAGGCAGTTTTCGGCCTCAACGAACAAGCAATCTTGACCTTGTCTTTCAACCAGCTATGGAACTCCGCCCAACAACACTACGCAGGGCAACCCGCCGTAATCAGACACACCTTCCTCACCTGCATCTTATGGAATATTTGGAGGACTTGGAACTCCAAAGTCTTCGATGGAGTAGACACCCCAAGCCACATCACGATTCAAAAATGCGTCGAAGACTTTCTTCTTTGGATGCACCGCGCCTACACTCCCTCGGTCAAGCATGCCCTCTTTACAATAGGGCAGGAAGTTCTTAGTCTAGGCATTAGTTAGTTTTATGTACATTGTAGCTTATCTCCTGTAAATCTTCTGTAATCCAAACAATATTGTAACCCTTGTTTTATGAAATAAAAGTTCAGGCTGGCCTTGCGCCCGCCGTAGTTTCCCTCAAAAAATAATCCCTCGAAAAAAATCAATGAACCACAACACACACTATATTTATATATATAGCAATCACATAACAAATACAGCATATATTAAAAAAAATCAAGACTCAAAAGAACAATAATTTTGCACCACCATATAATTCACTTAGACTACTTGACGATGTTATTTATTCCATTATGCATGTCATTTAGACTTAGAATTGTTTTGGTGAATTTTCCAAAAAACAAATATAGATATTCTATCAATTTCTTGAATCCCATGATTTTTTCGAGTTTGTATGTGTTGTTTTTGTGAATTTTCGGAATCATTTAGGTTCCCCTGGATTTTCTATGAATTTTAACAGTTTTTTTAAAAATTATTTATATCAATGCTCATTAGTGATTTGGCTTAATTATATTTCTATCGGATGCATACAGAAATTCCAGCACCCTAGACCCTGGCCCTCATCCCTTTGCGCCAAATGGTGCGTGGGATTATCCCACATTGGGAGCATTTCCCCTAGCCAGTGGAAGGGGATTGATACAGGGAAAATCCCTGTGGATGTAACATACATACCAACAAAATAAAACCCGCGGATGCTGATCTGAGTTGGAAACATCTCCTAGAGAAACTGCTGTCACTGGGATTGACGTTGGTTGATGTATTCCGTCCCACCATCGGGATCCTTCTCCAAAATTCTTCCTTGTGTTCTTCATGTGACATGACTGCTATCGATTGTCGATTCCCTTCCTGAAAGGATGCAGCAAAATCCATCATAGATAGAGGCATACCTAGTTCCGGTGGTAAAGATGACTCATCATCCTCTCATGGATTAGCCATCTGGCCTTGAGCTTCTGCTTCAAACAGCTAAAAACACGAACCATCAGCTTCGGTCAGGGGCGGATTCAACGTGGGTGCAGAGGGATCGAGTCCCCCCTACACCCAGCGAATCAATGGGAGCCCCCGAAACTTCCTCTTAAAAATTTCGTCATACATAAGAGTCAAGAGATCGGAAGAATAGGAGAGGAATTCTAAACCCCCCTATTTTCAGTTCCTGGATCCGCCCCGGCTTCGGTGATCGGTCACCATCTCGCCTTCGCATCGCCTGATCATCGTCCTCCTTTGCGCAGAAACGACCAGCCAAATGATCGACGCCGCTGGCAGCGTCACTATCACCAACGGAGTAGCCCTAATCGAGCTTAACGCTGACTCCTTAACCGCATTAATTGTTGATGACACATGCATCTACTCCGATTCGTCCTCAGGTAGTCCCATGTTTTGTTAGAACCATACGGTGAATGTACAACCATTGATATGTAGTGATGTGCTTTTTCCCAAATATGTGTGATGAATTCCCCCATGTGTACTGAATAAATTTCTCCCACTGTGTACCAAAATAGTCCCAATGTAGTTTTCCACTAATTTGTTTTCAGGATTTTCTCCCAGTGTGTAGCAAAATAAAATTTATCCTGATGTAGTTTGCAGGTAGCGATCAGCACCCCTTTTTCTTGCTGGATTATGATGTTCTACAAGGTTTATGGACAGTCAACCACCATCTGGCCTGGGGATCTTTTTATATTACCTTGTGCTGTTATAGATCACCATTTAACTTTTAAACAGTTTTGGTTGATGTTATAAGCGTGGGGATCTTATTATTTTACCTTATGCTGGATATATAGGCCAGGGGATCTTATCTTATTATACCTTGAACGATTACCTATTGCCTACTTAATCAGTTTAGGTTGATGTGTTTTTTTGTATTCAACTCTAGTTAACATACTTGGAGTACTTATGCTCTGAAAGTTTCAGTTTTTAATTCCAAGTTTATCCTAATGCCTACTTTATCAGTTTAGGTTGATGTGTTGGCAATTGCAGAAGCTGTACAGTATATAACTTGTACCATCTTATGCAGAAAATAAATTTTGAGCTACTTCATGTAATGAGCTATAGATTTCATGTAATGAACTATAGATTTCATATATAATAAATGAATTGGATGTCTCTTTTTTATCACTGTTATAGTATGATGTGATGTACTTGATTGTTTTTACAGATATTCCTTTAGACACATTTGTGTAAACTATCATGTTGTCTTTCCTAAATTATGTTCAGATTTTATCTTTGGACTAATTATTTTAGTCATTTATTATTAATGTGTGTTTGTGATGCTATATGCATAAATTGAATGTAAACCGTAGTTAACATCATACCTCTTTTTGCCCTTTTGTTTTCTCTTGTCTAGGTACAGTCCAGCTTTTTTGTGCAGGAGATGATGGTTTGACAACTGATGTCCTTTTGGGTGTATGGATGTAATTCTTTTGGGTGTATGTATGGCTGGACTGTATAATTATCCTAAGACTAGACTTTGTGATGGACTGATTACAGACTTGTGGACTATGCATATGTAGTTATGAATGTCAGGAGACTCAGGACTATGCATTCAGTATGAACTAGGCTTTTAACCTTTGCTGTCATCATTATTCCGCCTCTGTGTTGATGTTCTATTATCCTCTAGTCATTTGCCCTGTTTTTGCTGATGTTTATTTAAATTTTGCATCAAATTCGGTCAAATTTTGTCCGAAATTTCTGAAATTCGTCCATTTTGGTAGGGGGCGAAATTTTTGTGCAATTGAATCACAGAACCTTGGTTTGTACCCGCCCACCAACTAGGTTGCATCTATTAATCTTGCCTTATTGTTGATCAAAATCTACAAACCGGAGTCATAAATAGAGTCATAAAAATCACTAGAGTGAGTACCATTGTAACTAGGGCAGCTTAGCAGCCAAAATATCATGTTACTTGGCCCTTCACAATCCCTGGGATGAAGCAATTCCTTTTTTTTTTTTGAAAGATTGTCCGCATGTGCTGCCGGATGTATTAAGAAAGAGTGAAATAGGTGTTACATAGCACAAAGAGTGCTAGAAGAAGCAGAGACACCAAATTTTCAGGGAGGTCGGATATGCAACCACTCCCCCTACATTTTGTAGGACCTGACAGGCAGGTTTCTAAGAGGCTGTTTGGATCCTCCAACTTTTTTTAAGTCCTGTCACATCGGATGTTTAGACATTAATTAGAAGTATTAAATATAGACTATTAATAAAACCCACTTCATACTTTGGACTATTTCGCGAGACGAATCTATTGAGCCTAATTAGTCCATGATTAGTGAATGTGATGTTACAGTAAACATTTGCTAATCGTAAATTAATTAGGCTTAAAAAATCATCTCGCAAATTAGCCTTTATTTATGAAATTAGTTTTATTACCAGTCTATATTTAATAATCCTAATTGACGTGCAAACATCCGATGTGACACGAACTAAAAAAAAGTCCCTGGATCCAAACAACCTCTAAGATGGTGATTATGTCGTGCTCTCTCTCTGTTTCAAAATATAACTATCTGAGCAATTCAAATTTGTCTCAAAATACAACTACTTCTACACCCACTTACCTCATCTCCACCAATCACAACAATCCCTCATTTAATTTTTCCATCTACCTTCTCCTCTCAACCAATCATAACTCTTCCTCACCTCAACCTTAATCTCTCAAAAAAAAAGCATAAGTCCTTATATTTTGAGACGGAGATAGAAAGTAATGCAGGTGCGTGCTTCAGGTTGTGCTTCAGACAATGACATAATCTCATGTAAGTGATTATTGCCTGCCATTGCCCAAGATTTCAGTGTCTTGGAGCCTTCCAAAAATTCCTTATGTTGTTGCTGTTTGCTGCCTGAAAATCCTGGAGTTTCACTCAGTCCACATCGCTTAGTAGGCAGGCCATCAGAATTGTTCAACGCCCTTCTTTTGCACCCTTCGATTGGAGTAGATGATGGTCTATCAGTTAACGCACGTGGTTGTTGTAGATGCAGTGCAATTATGTATATGTAGCCATATCTGCAGTCTAATTAATATATCAGAGGTAATAGGCTGTGAAGAAATGCTTAGTTGTCCACATAATACACAACAACTGGCCACCGGCCATCCACTAATTAGCCGTCTAAACCGTCTTCTTTCCAAACCATTAACTCATATCGTGACAGTATCAAAATTGCAAGGCAGCTAAGCACCTCTGTAATAGGGAAGGATATGGCTATGAATCAAACGCAACCTTGCAAAATGTCGGTGCACTGACTTACAGCATACCATGTATTCGATCGATGTGATCATCAAAGGTATATTGATTGCTTGACGAAGCAATCAAGACTACTTTCCTCACATTTCCACATACGCAACGGTATGTACCACATCAACTTTACTTAAATCCATGCTCCATATTCGACAGTTCTGCTACATTCAACTGGTGGATGGCAATTCGTAATCTACAACATATAATACACCGCACCCGCACGTATATATACTCTGATGCATGCTAGTACGATCGATCTCTATACGCCCGTCTCTCTCCCTCTCTCCATCTCTTCAGCCCGTCCGTCTCCCTCGATCTCTTCAGATGATTAGAAAGTATGGAAGCGCAAGTCCAGATTGTCGCTTGCTTTCCCATGATTGGAGATATAGTGTGATTCAATGGGTACCACTACATTGGTCTCTCGACCAGGGTGCTTTTTGTTTTGGGCGTGTTTAGTATCGACATTTTCATTGCTTTCGTCGTTCCCAAGATGATGAAGGAGTGCAAGCGTTGGAGCTTTTCCGTCTGACGTGGCAACTTCTGCCCGTCGGTGTCCCTGTCAGCCGCCGCCACCACCACGCTCCTTAGATGGCTGGTGCACCGCCTGATCTGCTGAAGTGCTTTTACTATCTGATGTGCTGCTACTTAACTTTCTTTAAGCTTTTACTACCTGATGTGCTCAAGAGCTGGATCAGATGAAACATTGGATTGTTACACAAACTATCCTTGTGCAACCACATCTACGTTGACTGCAATGCAGCAGCAGCCATCTAGCATGAACATTAAAAATAACTTAGAACAATGAATTAACCTATCGACCTCTCAGATGAAGACAATAATAATATTTTTTGATAAAAAAGAACAAGTATTGCTCCCACACTAAACAGGGGTTGATCCCTGCCTGAGAAGGCGAGAACCCAACGCGTGCGTAACTTTGTTTTCAAGCGTGCATGCTCAGAGTAGAAGCCCCTTGTTACGTATGAGTCCGTTGTGATTTACGTAATTGATGCGGCGGGGGGTCCACCCGAACCATCCACGTATGAAGACAAGATTTAAACGCATGGGGGCATAGGTCCCACAAAACTCATGCAAGTTTCTCTAAAAAGAAACTCATGCGCATAATTTCAAATTATTTAAAAAGTCAACTCCAAATTCTTTAACTCTGGATTTAAAATTTTTTAATACCAAATTCAATATTTAAAAAATCATCAAAATTTTAAAAACTTTCAACTCAGAATAAAAAATTTTCAAAATTCAAAATAAAAAACTTTCAAATCAACTTACCAATCAAATTTGTTTCAACTCATAAATTGAAAAACTTTCACCATAATTCGAATTGAAATGTTTAATTGAGATATTTAATAATTTAGTTGAGAAATATTTTAATTTTGGAGTTGAAATCTTAAAATTGATATTAAAAAAAATTGATCTGCATTCTCTTTTCAGCTTTCCCTTCTCCCTCGATCTCTTTAGAAGATTAAAAGTATGGAAGCACAAGGCCGGATTATCGCTCGCTTTCCCATGATTGGAGACATACTGCATTTTAATGGGCACCACTACATTGGTGTCTTGACAAAGGTTTGGTTTGTTTTGGGTGTGCTTAGTATCTAGCATTGGAGTAGAAGCCCCCTGTTACGCATGAGTCCGTTGTGATTTACGTAACTGAGGCGTGGGGTCCACCCGAACCATCCACGTATGAAGACAAGATTTTAATGCATGGGGTCATAGGTCCCACAAAACTCATGAACGTTTCTCTAAAATAGAAACTCATGCACATAATTCCGAATTATTTAAAAAGTCAACTCCAAATTCTTTAACTCTGAATTTAAAAAATTTTAATACCAAATTCAAAATTTAAAAATCATCAAAATTTTAAAAACTTTCAACTTAGAATAAAAAATTTTCAAAATTCAAAATAAAAAACTTTCAAATCAAAATAAAAAATCAACTTACAAATTCAATTTTTTAAAACTCATAAATTGAAAAAGTTTCAAATCCAAATTTTAAAAAAATAACTCCAAAATTCAAAAAAAATTAACACAAAAGTAAAAACATTTTCGCCATAATTCGACTTGAAATTTTTAATTGAGATATTTAATAATTTAGTTGAGAAATATTTTAATTTTGGAGTTGAAATC
This sequence comes from Leersia perrieri, assembly GCA_000325765.3. Lineage (NCBI taxonomy): Eukaryota > Viridiplantae > Streptophyta > Magnoliopsida > Poales > Poaceae > Leersia > Leersia perrieri. Next base: position 2,894,358 of record CM002485.1, read on the forward strand.
TTAAAAATTGATATTAAAAACTTGATCTGCATATTATCAAAATTGTTTTGATTCTTTTAGTTCAGAATTACGTGTTAACTGCATGCAAAAGAAAGGTGTTAATCCTAACGTCCTGGCTAATCCATCGGATGCACGCACGCACAGTGGGCCCCGGTCGTGCCCTTCCTCTCCTTGAATTCCGTCGTTCGTGGACCCTGAAGCTAGCCTCCTCTGTCACCGACTTTTTCCAACCAAAATTATTTTAGTTTTTGGATAGCTTTTTTTTTTTTTTGAGGGCATAGTTTTTGGATAGCTAGAAAATTAACTATTAACTGTCTTACTGTAATTGCAACTGACATTATTGCCACTCTTGTTCTATAATACAAGTACAGTGCTGCATATGAAGAGAGCTAAGAACAGTATTAAATTTATTGCTCAGCAGAATGTTCATAGTATAGAACCTTCGTACAAAACAGGATTAGGTTGTGTGCTTGTGTTTCAGTTCAAAGCAGAGAAGCTAACGTCTAAGCTAACAGTATCTAGCATGGTATAAAAGCAGCTCGCTAGGAAAAAAAGTGTTCAATAATTAATACATAAAATGAGTGACCCTTTGCAACTAAGACATTATTCAGTTTGAAAAAGAATGATTAGTTTACATATGTCAATTGTATATACCAAATCTCTAGTGACACTTACATGCAATTCAAACTTTTCCAGCAAAGGGGCAGCTTCTAGTAGAGAAAGGCAAATTCAAGAATAGTGGCGGACCCAGCATTACAATATAGGTGGAGCGGACAAGGCTTGACTAATATGTATGATTAGTGGTGTAGTATGACACAAATCTAATATGATGCCAACATTATTTTCTTTACCGGAGGATTCCATCATTATTAAAGAATTGTAATAGGAAAAAACAATTTTCTCGCTTAATACTCTATGTGTCAGTAGTATCTGTGGAGTCTATAAGATATGCATTGTAAAATTTATATTTTAGCAAAAAGCTATATCAACAAAAAAAATAGAAGTAATATAATGTTTAAAGCATAGAAAGATATTTAATCTAAAGGTTGTTTTTGTGAAATAGTAATGTTTATTCAAATCCTAACACAAATAAAAGTTATTAAATTGGAATAGTTGAAGCCTTTCTATGAATGGGATAAGACCATAATATAATAATTTGTAAACACTATAAGGTTTTACTTTAGTTTGAGTGAGAATAGCACGATTAGTTTAATTTCCAAAAAGTATATACATGGTTTTATTAAAAGTCTAAAGAAATATTAATTTGAAGAAAATTGTAGTTACAACAAATACTAGAATAGACCGGTCTACTAAAATCATAAAAGATACACCCAGTATTCAGAAAAAGTTTAAATACATCTCAAGTTAAAGAGAGGGGTATATGTCACATCAAAATCCTAATACAAAGCTGAACTATAAGATAAAAGATTCATTGGCATATACGAACAAAAATATAAAAAAAATGTGCATGGCAGGATTCCAATTGTGGGTCTTTAGGTAACCAATTTCACTTGCTAACCAGATCAGCACATCAACCATAATGCATGAAATGTACATTTTTACTGTAAATTAAGGTTAAAGAACGATAGACCAAGGTTTAACAAGTACAGGGCAAGACAGGCTTGAGCTGGGCCGGTGACCCACCTTGCCCAATGGGTGGGTCCACCACTGCTTCGTCCCATAGTATAGAACCCTAGTAGGGGAGGGAGTATATGAGATAATTTAGGCCTTATAAAGCTGGACTTGGCTACTTATTCACTTATTGTGAACACGCTTCCTAAGCAACTAAACCGTTTCAAGAATATTACATATAAAAAGTTTGTAAACAAAATCAGACAAATCAAATTTGCAAGTTTATACTAATAGTTATTGTTGAATTGATGATGTGTTAATATGCCATCTCATTTTGCTCACGGACAATAAGCTAAGCCAAAATTCACCTTGAAGCACAGCCTAAATAAGCTCCTTAATTAGAAAGCTTTAGATTCTAAGCAGCAGCTAGTTGGTATCCAGCTAGTGAGAATATGAAAAAAAAAGCTGAAAAAACCTACCTTCTCTAGATTCTGGCTTCTTGGTTTATTTTTCAGAATCTGTAACTATAAATTTTCAGAAGTTGTGGACCTTTTGGGACAGCTTCTGGCAGGTGCAACTTTTGGGAAAAGTTGCAGCTGGCAAAAGCTCCCCCAAACAAACCCTAAGAGTATGTAGGGATGTGAGACCAATTGAATATGGTTTTTACTGGGGGATTAAACACCACTTTATGCTTCAATGAAATATGTCATTTATCTTAAAAGTTGAATATAGTTGTATGCACCTAGATGTAAACCATTTTTATCTTACCCAAGAACATGTGATTTCAAAACACGGGGCTACAGAAAACAGAGAAAGAAATGTCACACTAATTGAAATCCTATATGATTTCAAACACAAATGAATATTAGAGACAATGCCTTAAATAGTTTGAAGAAAATAAAAACATAAAGGTTGGAGGACTTACAGGAAGTGTAAAAGAGAATATTTCTTTAAGAAACATTGCATAAACCGTCCTAATTGTTACACTGGTTTTAATATTTCATCTCATACCCCTTTTTTTTTAACAAAACTCCAACACCAAACAATATCAAACCAACATCCCCCCTCCTCTCGCTCTCACCCGACCTCCCTTCCATTGTGTCACGTAGTTGCGCCGAGGTAGTTAGAATTGTGCTGCACCAAAAGTGAAGGAGGAACGGGCTCAACTGATGTTGATCACCGTTGTCGGTTGTCTCGGCGCTCAGCCCTCTCCGTTCACAGTCGTCGTCACTCTTTATCGTCTTTGAACTAATTTGAGAATGACCTCGAGTCGGAATAACTCGTATCCACGCCGCACAAGTTTGAAATAGCTTATATGACCCATTGTGAATCCATGTTAGAAAATTTTGACCAAATCAACTACTAATGTGCGAGGAGGCAATTTCGGTATGATGGGGTTGGGTGTGTAGGTTTTTGCTAGAAAACAGGTTTATGGATTAGAATGTGAAAACAAAGAGTGATACTTGTGGTGGTTTATATAATTTTTCGCATCTCAAAGAAAATGAAAACATGAAATATAGCATTGTGTGTGTGTGTTTTCCTATGGAATATCCATAAGGCATAGGAAACGAATCCATAGAATTTTGAAAGCTTCATTCCTTCGTATTGAAAGGCTCGGAAATAATTCACCAAAATTGAAATCGTCCAAATACCTTTCACCATTAATCGAAAAGGAGCCCTCAGTTGAGCTATAGGTATAAAAACACAATACACATGGGTATATGGTTGAGTGCTGAGCAAAGCGAAGTATAAATGGACCTAAGCAGTTTATTTATGGATGTTATTCAAGCGAAGCAACCAAATTGATCATCGATGGTCTTAAAAATAAATTTAGCTGATCTGTCGAAAAAAAAGAAGTTCGTACATATCGTGTGTATACACAAGGTTAGCTGGTTAGAGATGATATGCAGAGACAAATTATATATGAGATAATACACTCATAGTAACTGCAAAAAAGAATAAATTTCCTGTCACGATTTTGCAAGTTATAGCTTTACTAATGTATTGTTAGTAATAATCCAAATTTCAAGGACGCTCGATGAAAACTCGTGGACGCTCGATGAAAACTCGTGGTTCACACTTATGCTGGTGGTAGTTCACATGGCACAATTTGTTTTTTTAAAGTTCCAACAGGTCTCGAACCAAATCTATAAAATCATTCCTTCATTAAGACGGAATCTAATGTCAACAAGGCATCTCAACTACTTGTGAATGACGACATTAATCTGCATATAGCGAGACGGATAGGAAACCAATTAGACTCAAAATATCTGCTCGAATTAATCTTGGTCACCTTGAATGCTAAATATCATTGCAATTGCTCTAAAGATGTATGACACCCCGATATTGTTAGGTATGGTTCGTTCAACCTTCAAAATTATCCAGTTTTTAGGTAGGAGTAGCAATTTGGACTTAAGGGTCTGTTTGGTTGGGAAGGGGGATGAGTTTTTAAGGGGAGAATGAGAGTTTAGAGGAATGTGAATATTAATTGTTTTGTTTGGTTAGAGGGAATGGGAGTTTGGATGGAAAGGGAAAGGGGAATTAAGAGGGGCAACTCTCACTATTTTAATACCTACGGCGTGTTTGGCAACTTGAGGGGAGAGGAATGTGAGTTTTCATGAGGAAATTGATGATGAAATTAAGAAGGGAATTTGATTTTTAGTCCCAATCTTCTATTTGGTAGAGATGATGGAAATTTAAGTTGGAGTTTAGATGGAGAATAGATTTAAATGAAAATGAAAGGTTGAGATCTATCCTAGCAACACAAGAGGGAATTCCCTCTCAATTCCCACCCCACCCGAGGTATTGAAAAGGAGGGAATTGCCCCCTCAATTCCCCATCCCTATCCCACCAAAACTCGCATGTCCTATAACCAAACAAGTTAATTAATAGTCTTATCCCTCTAAACTCCCAATCCCCTCTACAAACTCTCTCCAACCAAACGCATCCCTAGGGTGAGGGTGGGAATTCCCTCTCTATGATGTTTGAACAAATCTGAACCGTTCATTCTCTCCCTCTGTCTTTAAATATAAGGCGTATTTTAATTGTACATGGTCTACGATACTTTACTTTGACCACTAATTCATTCTATAAGAAATAAAATTTACATCATATGAAAACATATTCAAATACAAATCTAATGATCTCACATACATAGCACTAAACACCAATATACTCCCTCTGTCCCAAAATATAGTGTGACCCCTCCTAGGACAATGTAACTAGCCATGTTCATGTGCTAGATACATTGTCCTAGGAGGGGTCAAATTCTCTCCTAGGCTGCTATATTATGGGATGGAGGAAGTAATTGGTTTAACCATTAGTCAAAACTTTTAAATATTGACTTTGCGGAAAACAAGTATGCCTTGTATTAAAGGACGGAGAGAGTATTTAAGATCTACTCTCTATTTAAACTCACTACTAATTCCCACCACCTCTACCAAACATGAGACTAGGACTAAAAGTCAAATTTCCTAGCTAATCTCATGATCAATTTCTTGGTCTAAACTCTCAATTCCTTTTCCCAAAGTTACCAAATATGTCTTAAAGGTGTGATTGTTTTGTTTTTTCAAATAAACCATAACAATATGAATAGATCAACAATAAATAATTTATGGATGAAATTTTTACATCCCTGCTATTCAGATTTGAAATTCAAAGCTGAAAAAAGATCAAATTAAGTTTAAATCTTGAATTTTCTCAACAGCTGGCCCTATTTGGCAGAGCTCTAAATCTTAAAATAACTCTAGAAATGGAGCTGTGAAGATGCATAAACCAAATTTTACCTGCTTCGCTCATATTTTTTTTAAGTTAGAGCTTGAAGCCTAAAACACGGATCGATTTCCAGCTAACCATCGGTGTCATCGCTAACCACCAACGCTTATCGAGATTATCCGAGACTGTCAATTTCCTGGGCCCACATGTCAGCCTCATTCACCGAATAGTCCAATCCCTAAACACAAAGTCAAAAGAGCACGCGAAGCTTTATAAGAAACGAACTCTTTCCGTCTTCACTTCACCGGTCGGGGAACTTTTTTATAAATTGCACCCCCAAAATATTTCTTCTCTCACAATCCAGTCCTCAAACCCCCAACCATGGCGAGCAAGCAGAGCTTCGTCTTCCTCGCCGCCCTCGCCGCCTGCCTCCTCCTCCCCTCCGCCTCCGCCGTCACCGACGTCGAGTACTGCAGTGAGTATCCCGCGCCCTCCCCAAAATCTTCTCTTTCGCCGGCTATCTCTTCGATTCTGAAGAGGAGCAAAGTAGCACGCAAAGATTGATAAGGTTTTGTGTGGTTTTGATGTTGCTGTTGCTTGCAGATAAGGGCAAGAACTACCCGGTGAAGGTAAGCGGAGTGGAGATCGTGCCTGATCCGGTTGCCCGCGGCGAGCCCGCCACCTTCAAGATCTCCGCTTCCACTGGTAAAACTAAACGCTTTTCCTTTTCTCCCTTGTGCTAATCTCTCTGTGATTTATGTTTCGTGATGCAGTTTGGGTACTTGTTTCTGCCATGAATTTTAGTGTACTAGTTACGAATTAAATGTACTAGCTACGGTTCTGAAGTTATTTTTTCAGTAATTGCTGAATTAAGCTCTGTACTAGTGGGATTTAAGGTGGTAGTGGAATTTTGCTTGCTGCTCGGCCTGGCGAAAAGGAATTTTGCTTGCTGATGAACATAATTTCTTTGTGATTGTCCGGTGAGGTTAGGGTTAGGATGAGCTGTTAGTTTGTGGTGATTGCTGCCTTGCTGTTTGCAGTTATGCTGATATGTATCTACACTGTGGAGAGCAATATGCCTATTGTGTACTAGCGGCTAATGATGGGGTGCTTTGGAGAATTGTGTCAGGGGTTGTGCATTGTGTACAATTAAAGTTTGGTTTAGTGGTAGAGAGAAATTGCAGTTATGTTTAGTAAATTGTTTAGACCTTTGTGTCACTGTTCGGACACGCTCATTATTATGTTGGCCCTTTATTATTCATGTTTGGCGGTCATGTCCATGTAGAATGCTGCAGAGCCCTAGTTGATTTGTGATTGGCTGATTACATCGTAGATATTTAGGCATAATAACATGTCAGCATTTTTTTCTGATATATATCACTTTTCCTATGCAACAACGTAGGAATTTAGGGCCAGTCAAGTACTCAACCTTGATAGCTTGACAATTTAGAGGGATTTAGTACTACCTTTTATGTTATGAATGGCCTTCTCTAGGTAGCATATATTTTAGAGGCTCTTTCCTCCTGGTTGCCTATGAGAAGCAGCATGGGTGGCTGGCGTTGCCAGAAACTCAGCAGTGTGGTTCTGAAGATACTGCAATCCTTTTTATAGTACCAGGACAAATTGGGCCTTTGGCATTTTCTGTTTATCAGTTAATGTAGGCGAGTAAATAAGGGAACTTTAGTTCCTGTCCTCAACTACACAATGTTTTTGGTTCTCAACTTTCTGTATGGTACACATTTGATTTTTCTGCACAATACATCTATAATTGTGTAAATTTTAGGAAGTTGGCTAATTATATTCTTTGACGGCCTGATTGCACCTGAGAACCAACATCCATTTACCTGTTATGTAAAAGGAAACCAAAACTGAATAGCACATCCCAAAACATTGGCAGTGCTTTTCTACTATTTAATGTCTGTGGGCTTGATCGGTAAGTCCACCTGATTGAGTTATCTCCATGTTGCTGCCCTACATAGTTTACAAGTCATAGCAAATTGTGTATGGACTGTTTAAATTCAGTGTATGGACGTCCTGGTAACAATGATCATCTAGTAATTTGTCCTTTGTGACACCAAAGCATCATCCATCTTATTGCATCATTAGTGTCAGTATCAGTACACTGTCATGGCAGGGATAGGTACCTCTTAAGTGAACCATCCAAAACCTTTCCTTAAAAAAAAGGTGAAGCATCCAAGCATTGGGAAATGGCACTGTCCACCAGACTCAGTCATGCCCACTGTGCCCAAGTATTTTTATTTTTTACCTAGTGCTTAAAATCTTATAAGTTATAGGTAAGGTAATATATATGAGGCCAATTTGCATGTGGTGTAACACCACAGTTGGCAAAACCTGTGACCTTTTTTAAAACAACTACCTTAGTGATATGTTATTCCAAATCTAGCTAGTTTCTGGATATCCAATCCTTATGTTATTACGCTTGTCAGGATTCTAATTTAGGATGACAAGACTTGTCTATTGCTTTCTGCCATATTGATTACTAATTTATGATGAATTTCAATGACCTGCTGCAGATAAAACTATTGGTAAGGGGAAGCTGGTTATTGACGTGAAGTACTTCTTCTTCTATGTCCACTCGGAAACTCGTGAGCTCTGTGATGTGACTTCCTGCCCGGCAAGTGGTAAATTTGTGGTAGCTCATCAGCAGACCTTGCCGTCATTCACTCCACCAGTAAGATTATCTACATATCTTTTAGTTCCGCTTCTGAAGTCTGAAATGTATGCTCTTCATGGCGCATTTCTTTTGGACCGGAAGCTCACATAGTCATTTAACTCTGATATACTATTAAGTACCAAACTGTGTTTTTCAGCTGTCATCTTATTTTAGTTTACACTGATGCCATTTCCTTCTGCTTCAGGGTTCATACACCATCACCATGAAGATGCTGGGTGATAAGGATGAGGAACTGAGCTGCATCTCGTTCGGGTTCAGCATTGGTTTCGCCTCATCAGAAGCCACCATCTGAATGCATCCTAGCTGAGCACCTGAGGCATAAATAGCACAATGGATGTAATTACAAAGCACCTATGTATCTTATTAGATCACTGAACTCAATACAGCACACACCTGCCAAGTTCCAACACACTGTGTTCAACTAAGACGTTTTATCCAGAGTTGAACATGCAATAAAAAGATCACTAGTGTGCCTAACTCTCTTTAGCTGTGACAATGTGTTGCATGTTGGATCTATCTCTTGAGAAAAAAATTCTGTTTTTTTTGAGGCTGTGAAGCTTGTGTAAGCAATCTGTTGGTTGGTGCTATACCAGGCTACCAGCCACTAGCCACATGGGAAAACCATGTTATATGGACATCTTCAGGCTATTTGGGGTTTGCGTGTCAACATCGGTAAGGATGGGATAATTATTCTCTCAAGTTTCCATCTGCTTCGTTATTTGGGTTAATGCGATCGATTAGGTAGTGCCAGTCGTATTGGATTTACGCCATATGACTATATGAAAAACCTGTATATATAAGAGCGTGAAGAAATTGGGATTGGTACTTTTACCTGCCACGCTAATAATATACATTCAATTCAATCCGTATCAGCACAAAGGTAGCAAACGTAAACGTTATTTTAATTTTCCATAACGCAAAGATTAATCTTACTGGATGATTAATCATATGCACTTAGTGTAAACATTTCGCGTAATCCCTTTCAAGGCACCTGAAACAAATTGTCACATAATTTAGTTTTAAGGAACCCTCTGAACCAAAATGTTGCATAATTTAGTGAAGCAGACCCTACTTGGATTTCAATAATTGAAGAAATAATTTCATCATAGCTTACATTCTATTACAAGAAACTTTCACTACAAAGTTAAAAATTTGTTTTAAAATATAATGCATTTTTGCAAAAAAAAAAAATCATACGGTTTAGAAGTTTGAGAAACGCGCTGACGATAATATGACAAAAATAATGGGCCCAAATGGGGGAGTAAATCATCCTCATGTCTTGAAACAACAGGATTAGTGTACAGTTAATCATCCTCCATGCCTCCATGCTGGAAAAGAGGTTAAGCGTTAATGAACAACCATTAGTCAAGAAAAAGACTTGACCACAGTTCAAATCATCCTCGTCAAAAAGGCGGTTAAAAAGGAAGCAGCACCCCAACCTCCCTCCCTCCATCTCCATTTCTCTCTTCTTCCTCCTTCCTCTTCCTCCTCGACTCATCACCAAACCCACACGCCTCCCAAAATCCAACCCCAATTCCCCAATCCCCACCCAAATCCATCACCTCCTCTCCCTTCCCGCCATGATCATCAAGTCCCTCAAGGCCCGCATCCTCCGCGCCCTCAAGTCCGCCGCCGCCGTCGATTCCCCTCCCCCGTCGCCGACCAAGCCTCCATGCCGCGCCGCCGTGGTGGTGGTTGCGGCCGACGCGTTCTCCGACGACGCCTCCTTCTTCGACGCCCACGAAACCCCCACCAAAAACATCCTCGACGATTGGGAGCTCGTCGGCGGCGGGGATTGCGATTCTCCCCCCGCGGCGGCGGCGGAATCGGAGGAGGAGGAGCTGATTGGGGAGTTCCCGGAGAGATGCCCGCCGGGAGGGGAAGGAGGGGTGGTGCTCTACACGACGACGCTGCGAGGGATCCGCAAGACATTCGAGGACTGCAACGGCGTGAGGTCGCTGCTCGAGAACCTCGGCGTCGCGTTCCAGGAGCGCGATGTCTCCATGGACAGGGGACTCCGCGACGAGCTCTGGTCGCTCCTCGGCGAGAAGGCCGTCCCTCCCCGCCTCTTCGTCCGCGGCCGCGACGTCGGCGCCGCCGCCCAGGTCCTCTCCCTCCACGAGGACGGCCGCCTCCTCTCCCTCCTCCTCTCCTCCACCAAACGGCGCCGCGGCGGCGGCGGCGGCAAGTGCGGCGCGTGCGGCGGGGTCGGATTCGTGGTTTGCGGCGAGTGCGACGGCAGCCGCAAGGTGTTCGACGGCGGCCGCGGCGAGCGATGCCGTGGATGCAACGAGAACGGCCTCGTCATGTGCAGGCTTTGCTCTGGACTAGCACCAAAGGGTGATTTGGTAAATTGATTAGCGGTTAATTGTCAATTACTACTACCACCACCTCCCTTACTCTAATTAATCTGCTTCTCTTTTAGTAATTAATTACTAATGGCTTACTGCCTTGGGTGTTTTTGAGTGTGAGTATGGGTGTGGATTTAGTGGTTGGCCTATCATCATGTACATAAACTACTACTGCTGCTGCTGCTACTTGCTTCAGTTAAACTACATGTGTGATGTGTATATATGCTAGTTTAGATGTCCATTTCAGAACTTTTAATTGCATCATTGCATGCATCAATCAGTCAGTTTCCTGATATATCTTGGTGGTGGTTTTATGAAACGAGCATTGGACAATCAGCTGCAAATTAAGTTGTTGGACATCATCATCATCATCATCATCATCATCATCATCATCATCTTTGTGCATCTGAGAATGTTATTCAGGATCTAGCATTTCAGATTTCTGACATAAGCAACTTAGGATTCCCTAGTTTGTGGTGGTCCTATATAGAGAGATTATTACAGATTAGGGGAGCAAGCAAGTGCAGCTTTTTTACACTTTTGCTGTTTGTGCATAGCCTTTTGGATTAAAAGAAGGCTGGGGTGTTAAGTGTCTCAGCAGCTTTGCATCATTGCATGAAACCACTCAAGTTTCTGAAGATTTGATACACTGAATCAATTCCCAACCATTCTTTTTCTGACCCCCGATAGGTATGATACATCATATTCAGAAATCACAATGAAGTATGTGTTTTGAAATAGACCAATGCAGTAGCAAAAAAACATGCTGAGATTACATGCTTGCAGCCAAATGGAATAGACAATTAGGGGACTGCATGAACCAATCTGATCAAAGATTGCAACAACAGCATAAAGGAGAGCTGAGTACATTTGATATTAGGGTCCCTTGATATTACCATCATGTGAGATGGTACATCAGCATCACATTTGTCACATCACTTTTCATTTTTAGGGAGCACTATATTAAGAGTAGGCACCTCAATTTGAACAGAGCAAAGATAAGAAGGTACTTATAAGGTGATTGATGATTGATCATCACTTGACTTGATAGTTGACACCAGCAGTGCACATGTGACTATGTGAGCATTGCAGGGGACCATGAAGGCATGGCTGAGGCTGAGGTTTGCTGAGCCCATACATATGGTCATCTTGGCTAAGTCCAATGGGCCTGGCTAGCATGGAGAAAAGTGGCTCTTTGCAACACAACACCCAGCAATGGTCCAAGATTTGTCTACCCATTTGTAAGCATCCTAATAGTTGTAGCCATGTAGGTGTGGGTCATATTTGCTCATTTGCCTTCCTATCTACTGTTAGCATCTGATTAGGGGTAGCTTAGAAGAACGGAATGTAGCATAAATGATTTACGAAATAGATTGCTCCCCACATTGTTCCGTTGGAAATTCGGAGTATTATGTTATGTCGATAAAGGCTTACAAAATCACTGTCGCCTTTACTTACCTGTTGACCAAGAATCTAGCATATGTGAAAAGTAAACTCATATGGGCCATAAATATGCCCAAATAATTTGGTTGCACATATTTAAGTCCGTGACTGAAGTGTGATAACAGGATATGATTTTTTTTTCCAGCCTCCTAATCACAACACATGTATTTTGCCCTTTTTTTATTTGCATGCCTGGAGCCTGGATCCATCCAAGCTAAACACACCCATTTCCTTTAGCCCATACACATGGTCACCTTGGCTAAGTCCAATGGGCCTGATTAACTCACGAATCCACCATTGCCACTTTGTGGACAAACAAATAAACTAGCACATGCGAAAATTCTTAAGTTTGATAAACATGCCAAAATTAATTGGTTGCTTAGAATTAAGAGGTCATTCATAGAATGTAATTGCAAGAAGTGAAAATCCTTTTTATTTTTATTTGCATGGTTGGATCCATCACGCTCAGCACATCCATTCAAACTAAATCGCCATAACTTAAAAACATGTTGGGCAAAAATGGGGAGATTCCTCGGGAATCCGTCTAACGAGCCCAGATCTTTCATAGGGAGGGATCGGAGCAAAGAATCAAAATTGATTTTGTTTGTTGCGTAGAGTTAAGAGGCCATTACTTGAATGTAATTGCAAGAAGTGAAAATTATTTTTATTTGCATGGTTGGATTCATCCACGCTCAATACATCCATTCGAATTAAACCGTCGTAACTTAAAAAGTTGTTGGACAAAAAATAGGGAGATCCTTCGGGAAACCTTCTAGCAAGATCAGATATTTCATATAAAGGGATCGAAGCAGAGATTCACACGTTATGTGGATGTGTTTAATTTCAAATAGAATGATCTCTATATCATCATTCGATCAAAATGTAAACCGTAGTCACGGCCAATTCTTTTATTCTAACTAAAACCATAATCATGAGCCATACATTATGATAATAAGAGCAACAATAATTTCTTGCTAGTAACACAATTATAATCAAACCCACAAAACAGATTCTGTACAGTCCAGCGGTACAGTGCAGTGGTCCATACACTGACATGTGAACAACAATGGAAACTACATGTCAGTGGCAACTGTCCTGGACTGCAGAGGATCTCAATCCCAAACCAACAACAAGAATCGAGCCTTTCCTTTGGACTGACCACTGTCAACCAACAAAAGTACCTTTAAACACAACAATCCAACCCCCACCTCCTTGCCAAAAATACGCGTAACGTAAGCCTCTATCTCCAACAGCCGTAAACAAGCACCTCTATCTGCAATGCCACGTGTCCAGTCACCTACGCACCGCTTGCCCGGCTGGCTGGCATTGCCAAACAAGCAGTCAAAGAAACGGCTACAGCCCAACATCCGCAGCAGCCAAGCCAGCTAAGCAAAGCAAAGCACTAGACCAGGAGAAGAGCAGCAAATCAACCGTTGCCTTCCTCCTCCCCTCCCCAATTCATTCCTTTCCTCCACAAAAATTTACAAATCCCCCGCGACTCCGCATCCGCAACCCAGCCAGCAATCGATCGATCAAACCGGAGGAGGAGAGAAAAAAAACAAAAGCAGAAACCGAAGCCAAACAACAGCTCACTCTCGCACGCATCCTCCCCTCCCTTCTCCAGATCCCATCTCGGCGACGGCAGCGATGGCGACCGCCGCCACCGCCACCGCGCCGCCCTCCTCCTCCTCCTCCTCCTCCCGCGCCGGCCGCTCCACCGCCTCCTCCTCCTCCCACTCCGCCGTCTGCCTCGTCCCCTTCAGGTATATCACACTCCTCATGCTCGCTCTAATGTGTTTTTGTGCTGGTTTGATGGCAATGTGGGTTGGGTTTGTGGTGATTTTGGGTGAGCAGGTGGTGGGCGAGGGTGAGGGAGGAGGCGCCGGCGGGGGAGGAGGAAGAGGGAGGAAGAGGGGGAGGGGTGAGGTACGCGGCGACCGCGGCGGCGTCGGCGTCGTCATACTACGGTCTCAGGTTGCTCCACAGCTTCCTCCACCCGGATCTCGTGCTGCGACTCGAGCGTGGCGGGTGCCGCGGCGGCGGCGGGGGCGGCGCCGGGGGGCGGAGCTACGCGCTCGTGCCGGCCGATGAGCTCTCGCGTGTGCTCGCAAGGTGAGTGAGTGAGTGATAGGAGTTGTTGCTTAATCATCGACGCCGTTGCTTTGCTTCCGTTCTTTTTCTTTTTAACTCCGGTTTTGGATGTTCGGTTGGGGATTTTGGTACTAGCGAGCTTAGTCGTGTACTTCGAATCGATCCTATAGTTTTAAATCATGTTTAGGGATGATGATCCAGTACATACATTTATGTTCCTATGGGCTTATGATGTTTGATCTGGTTGATTGATTGAGTCATGATTGCTGGTGTATGTGTGATTCTCATGCCGATGCCATTTTTCGAATTTCGGTCAAAAGCTTGAGTTTTAGTTAGGGGATTAGGGGAGATGGTTTAGGTAACGTGTCAAGCTCTAAAATGCTCCGTGGATTGGTCTGTGGAGTCGAAATGATGAATTCGGCATTTCAAGCTCGAATGATGCTTCGTGTGTAAGGTGAGGCTGGAAATCATCTGCCCGTACTACAGACACCATGTGATGCTGAGGGAAGGTCTTTTATTGTAGGTTGGACCGGACCCTCTACTAGGTGGTCTATGTTTTTTCTATCATTGCTTGACGGTTTATCCGTCATTCCCATTCAGTCTAGAGTCTAGACATATACTATGTTTTTAGCCCATTTTATGCACCACCAGGTCTGTTGATGAACTGGAATATAAACAATTCTTTCTGATTTTTGAACCCTAACATAGCAATACTGGCGATCTTGTTGATTGAGTCCTAATTACTAATGTGATTGTGAGTCTTATGAGTCATACCCATACCATTTCGAATTTTCGATCAAAAGCTTGAGTTTTAGTTAGGGCAACTATTTTAAGTAATGTGTCAACCTTGGAACTTCTCAATGGCTTGGTCTGCGGACTTGAGTAGATGAATTCAGCAGTTCAAGTTTCAAGTAGAATAATGGTTCCATGTGTAAGGTGAGGCCAGCAATTATTGACCCTTACTACACAGCCACAATGTCATGCTGAGGGGAGGGGTTGTAAGTTGGACCGGACCCTCTGCTAGGTGGTGTACATGTTTCTTGCATTGCTTGACAGTTTATCCGTCATCCCCATTCATTCTAGACATATATGTTTTAGCCCATTTAGCTCTATGCCTTTACTAGATTGTTATGCACCACCAGCTCTGTTGATGAGCTTGCATATAAACAATTCTTTCTTTCTTCCAATTTTTGAACCTCTAACATAGCAGTCCTGGCGATTTGGCATGCAGAGTTGCAAACACTGTGTTTTTTAAGACCTTTGCATTTCATGCAGTTTTGCTTTTGATCTGCGCGAAACGAGGAGAAATAAAAGACATTTCTCTATGAGCTGATGCTCTGAGCATAACATAATTACATGTAAAATTAATAAAAGTATAAGTTATGGTAGTGTTACATTTGATGCAGGGCTATTTTAACACGAGAAAACATTGTGGGCAAGCTGGATGATGCATTAAGTTTTATATATATATATATATATATAGTTTTCTTAGGAAACAAATCAAGGCTGTCTCAAAATGATTGCTTTTAATTATGCATAAATTTTGAATTCACTATCTAGCGAGAAAGTTTAATGTATCAACAAAAAAATCATGCATGCATATGATGCGTTTTGTCTGTTATGTGTCGTCTTCAATTCGGATTTACTGTGAGTGCATATCAAGTATTAAGGCTCACTATGTAGAGTCCAGTGGAGGTCATTGGTTGATACTTGATAGGCAAAATCATTTTATAATACAGTTTTTTGTTTCTTGGCAAAAGATGACATTTAATACACGTGCACACAATTTTGACTTTTGTGTAAAATTTATGGCATTCTGGTCTGTATGGTTTATTAGGAAGGCAGTTCAATATGAGTTCCCTTTTATGCTAGACTGGTCCAGCTTTTAGGGCAGGGGCTTTTGTTGAGTTTGATATATGATTGTTTTGGTAAGACAGAAGCACCCTTGAATATCTTGTGTTTTGCATTTTAGCAATCTAGACTGTCTTTTTAGAAAACAATATGCAACCTAGCGCCCTAGCACTATTTATCCATGGTTTGACTCTTTAACCTAGACTCTTCTCTGTAAGTTTAGGTCAAACTGTAAGCATAATCAACAGTTCTAGTTGTGATAGAAATTATTTGTCTGTTTTCAGTTAGTAATGCCCTTATGCTGAGAGACATATGTAGGATCGGATTATTAGTCCCTATATTCTTGCAGCTTTAAGCTAGTTTGTTAGTCTGCTAGCGCTTCCTGAAACGAGTTTCTTGGGACCTTAGTTTTAATCTACAGGAGTTCTATTTGATTTTAATATTTCTTACAATTGACAAGCAGCGGAGAACAAGACTTGATTACAGAGTGTAAACCTGTTTAGCTGAAGTTAGGCTAGCAAATGTTTCATATAGAATAATATTTATATATTTTATTTCTGCATGCAATTCCTATTTCTGGACTCTGGACTAATATAAAGCGGCATTCTAGAGATTGATAATTAATTGATTTGGATAACCAGAAAGAAGCCGCGGTTCATTATGTTGTTATTTACTCTAGTATTTTCAGTAGATCTTAGTGTTAGCTAAATAGGACATTATGCTTTTTTCTTTGACTGGAGGACATTATTCTCTTGTTATATTTGAATACAGCTCCAGTTGGTCACTATGTTTTCCATTATGCCTGTCTTTGTTATACTGCTGTGCATTTTTAGCACTTTTGGATCATGTGGCGTTATCCGTGTGCTGTAGCTGTTCACTGCAGCGTGCACTTAGCTTGTCATGCTCACCATATTGCCTGTGCCTGTGCTGCTTGCTGCATGACTATGAGGTGTGGTCAGCACTTGCACTTACATGTGTAGCTCCTTGTCTGAAAGAACAGAGGATTCGTTTTCAGTGCCACTTAAATTCTGCAGTGCTGCAATGTTGTCCAACTGTAGTTGTGCTGTGATGCCAAAGATGTCTCTTCATCATATAAAGTTCCTTGAAATCTTGTGTCTATGTGTTATTATTTGCCTAATAGGTCTGATTTACAGCTTCATCTTGTCACATCTATTTCCTCTGACGTCATGTCTGTTTTCTTCTTCAGGCAGAATTCTAGTTTAGCATTGCATAATAAACATTCATTTGCTGAGGATAGTGCTGGTGCGTACCCTTTGGTGCTTAGGATATCCGTGCGAGAAACAAGCATTTTGACTGTGAAGATCAGCAAAAAGGTAATGCTATTTGACAGATGATATATGGCTCTTTTTTTTCCCTCGTGGCCATCCTTACATGTTCTATTCTATTTCAGGACAATCCAGTTGAGAACTATAAACGGGCAAACAAGATTTTTAATATTGATTCTCAACCAGTATGTCGCTGTTTGTCGCATTTCAAGTTCAGCAATATACTCCCACTTGTGCAGTTTACTTAATGTTTCTTTATCCAGGTTCATGTTTGGGATTTTTCAGGGCAGACAAACCTAATATTAATGAATGAATGGAATAGGTCAAATCATGATTGCTGCCACTCAGAGCTAGAGGTATTATGGGTTGATACTCCCCTGCTTGGTACCCTTGTTTCTCTAATTTCTCTATAGATGCATTTGTTAAATATTGATCCAATAATACCTTTGTTTCTGGTTTTAGAGTGTTCCAGAATTAGTCATAAGATTTCCTCTCCGATCCATGTTCTTATCATTTTCTTCTTGGCATGTGCAGAATCTTCTTGAAGTACAAGTCTATGCAATGTCTGACTCCTTAACTTCCAAGATTGGTGGAACTGGCAAAGAGTATCCAGAACAATCTTCTGTAGATGTTAATGATATGAATGTTGATTTGTCCTGTGGAAGCTTTGGAAGATCTATCTCAACTGGACTAATTGGATTGGAAAATCTCGGGAACACTTGCTTTATGAACAGTTCAATCCAGTGTTTGGCTCACACATCAAAACTTGTTGATTATTTCCTAGGAGATTATGACAAAGATATAAACCGGACTAACCCACTAGGACTGAATGTATGTATAGTTTTGTCATTAATTTCCAGTTTTTTCCTTGAATAAATCTCCAAAATTCATTAATATTTTCATTAACCAGGGGGAACTTGCTTTGGCATTTGGAGAACTATTGAGGAGATTATGGAACACCGAGAGAAAACCTGTTTCACCGCATCACTTTAAATCAAAGATTGCTTGTTTTGCCCCTCAGTTCAGTGGCTTTAACCAGCATGATTCCCAGGAGCTTCTTGCTTTCTTATTGGATGGTCTCCATGAAGATCTTAACCAGGTCAAGTGTAAGCCATATGAAGAGGCTAAGGATGCAAGTGGCCGCCCTGACAAAGAGGTGGCAGATGAGTATTGGAGCAACCATTTAGCTCGAAACGCCTCTGTAATAGTTGATGTTTGCCATGTAAGTAATTTAAACCTTTTGCATTTTAAACAAATGATGTTATTAAGCAATGCAAAATTTTTCCGTGTATATTTGTTTGTCGCAAGAAAGCATGCACTTTTCTTGCAACTTGACTTATGTATGTACCATGGAAAGAATGATTATGTGCTGAATTTCTGCCATTGAACCTTTTCTGATATCTATTTGCAGGGGCAGTACAAATCTACATTAACTTGCCCTACTTGCAGTAAAACATCTGTCACTTTTGACCCATTTATGTACTTATCTTTGCCTGTACCTTCCACGGCAAAGAGGATAATGACTGTGACAGTTTTTAGCACTGATGGAAGCATAGAGCCAATCCCATATGATGTCAGTGTGCCACAATTTGGGAGTCTTAATGATCTTGTTCAGGCTTTAAGTTCTGCATGTTCACTTGGAGATGATGAGATCCTGCTGATTACAGAGGTATGCTTTTATCTCCTTTTGCCCTTTTGCATTGTTAGCAAAATTTCTATTGCAGATTAAACACTATGAGTCATGCAGGCATTTTACTTACTGGAAGTGACTTTACAGGTTTACAACAACTGCATCATCCGATACCTCGAAGAACCTTCAGATTCAGTTTCATTGCTGAGGGATGGAGATAAATTGGCAGCATACCGACTACCAAAAAAATTTGAAAAATCCAAGCTTGTGGTTTTTACACACCAACACTTTGATGAGTAAGCATAATCAGATTTATTTGTTGCTAGACTTTTATTTACCTTACGTATATTTAGTAGAACTAATATTGTGCTTTTGGTACCACTGAGTCCAGGCATTCTAGTGTTGATGATACAACACCACAGATGAAGGAATTTGGGGCTCCACTCTTGGCAGCTCTTCCTGAGAGAGTCGATGGATTAGCTCTGAAGAGTATCTATCTGAAGTTGTTGAAACCATTACGATTCTCCAAGGGTTCTCTTAATGACAGTCGGAGGAGTAACACTGGCTGTGCTGACCTGATGGATGGAACACCTGATTCAGACGGTAGGTTTCAGAGTGCTTCATCAGAAAACGCCCCTGAAAGTAGCCACTCTGATATTATTGAATGTCAAGCGATGGAAGAATCTAGTGAGTCATATACTGAGGGAACAGCTGATTCTGATCGGGAGGCACACATGGGACATTTTGAATTTTATTTAACAAATGGAAGATGTGATGCCCAGCAAACGAGAATAGAAACAAATGAGCTTGATTTACTTGAGACAACCCCAAACCGGTTACTTATCAATGTCCATTGGGAACAAGATGCATTAAGACAATATGACACCTCAATGCTGAAAAGTCTACCTGAGATTCATAAGCTTGAGCTTATCCCTAAAGGAAATGAAGATTCTGTTGCACTACATGGTTGTCTGGAAGCCTTTCTAAAAGAGGAACCGTTGGGCCCAGAAGACATGTGGTGAGTGCCCCTGAGGAACAGCTGTTATGCTTTTGGCTTCACTGCTTATTGAATAGCCATCTTTGCAATCCTTTTCTCTTTCCTTAGTAGAAATTGGTTCGTATGCTTATGTGTGAAGACAGACAGATTGATTAACATTGCAAATTATCATTTCAAGCATGGCATGCTTTGGATTCTGAATTGAAAGTGTACAATTGTTTCATAACTGATACCCGCTTTATTCTCTGCTTTGCATTCAGGTACTGCCCTTGCTGCAAAAAGCATCAACAAGCGATGAAGAAATTAGATCTGTGGAGGCTACCAGAAGTTCTGGTCATTCATCTCAAAAGGTTCTCCTACACACAGTTCACAAGAAATAAGCTTGAGACATTTGTAGATTTCCCTATTAGGGATCTGGATCTGTCTTCATATGTCATCGACAAGAGTGAACTATCAAACTGCCATTATCGCTTGTATGCTATTAGCAACCACTATGGAAATATGGGAGGTGGACATTACACCGCCAGCATCTACGTGAGTTTCCTCTTTTATGTATTCTCATTACACCAGGCCTTAAATTATCTTTTCAATGTCTTGATAATGAGCAAGGCTGGCTGGTTTACTGGCGTACTGACATATGATCTTTCTGCAGCATGAAGAAGGGAACGGATGGTACAAGTTTGATGATGAATGCGTGAGACCTATAACTGAAGACAGTATAAAGACACCTGCTGCTTATGTTCTGTTCTACAGACGAGAATGATCAAGAAGACACAGCTGCAATACATCAAAGATTTTTTGGGGATGTTTTGCCAAGTCTAAATCTTCCTACATACTCAACATATGGGCACTTGAATCTCTCAAGTCACTAACCTATACAACAGCAATGTACAGATTCAATTGCCGACAGGAGAACAAAAGACCTAGCTAATGAGCTATTCTTTCCAGCTCGAAATATTCTTTTTGTACATGGCTTGGGGTGGTCCTACAATGTAATTGCTGCTAGCGATTAGACTGGGTTCAACAAAATTCGTTTTGTCACCGAACTGTTGCCAATAATATTTAAACGATGTAACCTCCCCTTTAAATTTACTCGTGTGATCGATCTGTTACTGTCGCGCACGCTGCGGCGAGTGCGACGCCATAGCTACTCCTGTGTTGCTCCATCCATGAATGGCAAAATTGCGATCCCTGATGGTCAGATGACACTGACATGATGATCATTGAGGGTCTGAAAAATACCTTCTGCAACTTTGCTTTTTGGACCAGGAAAATATATCCATGATCATTTTGGATTTCGACCTATCTCCAGAACTCTGCTGTTTGACAAATAACAGAAGATTATTGCTGCGCTCAGTGCTGTTTTGGCATGATTGCCTTGGACAAATATTCTGACATATCTCAAGAACATCTTTTCTGCTTTGACATATCACAGGACCCCCAGACCAAGGTAGGATGAGCATCAGACCTTTATGTGCAACAAGGTGTCTTTAGAAACTGTGTTCTGAATGACAACTCGATCCATACACCCCCAGGTACAGTGAACTGCTGATCTTCATGTGCAAGCTATATGCTAATTCCCTCCCTCCTGTTGCCCATGTTTTTCTCTGAAACTTTTGTGTTTGTTTGTGCTTGTGTTGTCAAGGTTGTCATCTGAAGGAGACGATGTTTCCACTAAATACTGTATGCAAACTGTTCAGGTTGGGCTAATAATTTCTTCAGTACTGATCCTACTTTATCATACCAGTACATGTGATTCTTTTCTAAGATAATGGAAGAAAACTTTCGGCTGCACAAAGGCATATCTGATAGTACCTACTTGTAACCCGCACAAATTCTATTAATTGTTTACATGTTTTTATTTCTTTTTGGAAGGGAAGAACAGATTTGATCCTGAAGGAAAAGGATGAGTAACCCCTGATGAAGATGACAAAATACAATTAATGGGAGATGGTTGTGTGAACTGTAGAGTGAAGAGAGAAGAGACCCACATGAATGGTCAGATCCATGATAGGATTGGGCACCTGATGGAGCCAAGCAAGGGGAGGAGACCCCCCCTCTGATGGAAGAAGACCAAGCATGCATTTGCTACTACCCTCTGCATCGATCGCTGTCCGGGGCCCCAATCTCCAAGTACAATCCATCAGCGTCTACAGTATCCTAACATTGATGGTGATCACGATGGATACGGTGCCTGCTCCATCAAGGTAACAATACTGTCCTGTGTTGTTCAGTAAACATTTTTTTCCTACAGTGACCATCTAGGCAGCTACTAGGTGATGAGCAACTGGTCTGGAGAGCATCTTGTACGGTGTTCTGGTGAAGGAGTTGTGGCCTTGGTGTGTGCTACAGGGCACTAGTTATATGATGCTGTAGATCCTGCAAGGTGTTGATATGGGGGAAGAAGTTCCAGCCTTGGAGGCAAGAACCAGCAGAGGTAAATGCTCTTTCTTTCTTTCTTGGTAAAGGCTAAAGGTATAGTTTGGTCACTTTGGTCCTGATGGTGTTGTCAAGGGTAGAGATTTAACGAAAGAGTCAAGATTAAAGTCTAGTTATCCTAGTTTGTCTACCGCACCAAAATTTGATAATGTTAGCACGAAAGCCAAACATTTGGAGAAAGAAATTGGCTTTTGGAATGCAAGATTGTGAAAAGACATGGATGCACGAATATAATTTCATTTCATACTCATTGAAATCCTGTGGAAACTAGAAACTCGGGAAAATCTCAAAACTATATATCATTTGGATGATACAAAAGTAAAAGATGTAAAAATTGAAGTCATGGGGAGCAGAAAACATGAGGTACGTAAGACCTCATGTTTATGTTTCCTTCAAAATTCCTCTAGAGTAGCCCATTCCATATAAATTTCAAAAGAATTTCCAAAGAATACGGTCTATAGCAGTTTTTTCTTTATGATTCATCCTTTAAAATATTTCTATGTTTTTTCTTTGTTCCGAAGGGGGCTATGCTGACACATTCATGATCTCACATTAACACTGGGCACCAAATACTAGACAGTCACTTAATTTATTCCTGTCGTTACCAACTTTTGGGCATTACACAGAATATATTTGCCGTACCGAGTTTTGATTGAGAGATTAGAACCAAACGCCTTAATTAAATCCTACCAAGTCAATATACTACCTAGATAAGATAAGTTAGTGTGAGTCATGCATGTTAACCACAAGCAGAAGACACATTTGTTGTAAGATTGGACTAGAAGCCACCGGTTGACGAGATATGGACGCAATTGACCTAATTAATAATTAACTCAGTATGAAAGCTACTGCCAGCAGCTATAACGATGATCTTTTACGTTAAACAATGCGGAGATCTCCATTCATCCACCATGGATATTGTAACAGTCAAATCAAAATTGACCTCATAGATGCATCAAAGCTAACTACCAGATTAACCTTATTCAACACTTGGTTTTCCGTGGTTCGGTTATATTATGATTAACTAGCTACATCTACCAATCAGCCAAAAGCTTTTGAAGAAGGGCTCAAGAGGGGAAATTAAAAACTAAAAGATGCACACCGGCATCTATTGATTGACAATGAGCTGATTTTCCCGCACAATTTTGTGTATAGCCTGATTTTAAAATAAAAAAACAAAACTGATGTACAACTCTCTCTCTGTTTCTGCTATTGCACACCGTATCCAACTAATTGTTCGAGGAGGTCAAAAACCTCCTCGAACAATTAAATGGTGCAAATCCTTCTTCGGTAACTTTTTACAGCGTCTTTGGAGAAAACATGTAGGCTTCTTCCTCTCTATCTATTGTAATAGATATAATATATGTATACTAATTTAAAGTAGTTAGTGGTTATGGACGGTGGCAGCGAATCTGGCATCCCGACCAACCCCATTGTAGGTTTAGCAAATATCTCCCTTCAACTTTCTAATACTACAAAACATTAAATCAACATGATAGACACGTGTAAAATAATACTAAGGTGAAGATTTCTTACAGTAGAAGTTTGGGTAACACATTTTATAAATAAATTATTTTTTTTATATTATAACATATTTAATTTTATCCATAGGAAAACACGGACATTTAGCTAGTAGATTTAGATTCTTACTGACAGTACGTAGCACCCTCCATCAGCCTG
Organism: Leersia perrieri; assembly: GCA_000325765.3. Taxonomy (NCBI): domain Eukaryota; kingdom Viridiplantae; phylum Streptophyta; class Magnoliopsida; order Poales; family Poaceae; genus Leersia; species Leersia perrieri. The sequence continues at coordinate 2,918,107 of CM002485.1, forward strand.
AACTTGAATCAATATATGACCACGCAACAGTAAAATGACTGCCATACAGCTTCTTTTAGCTTCAATCTATTGTAATAGATATTATATATATATATATACACACACACACACTCACATTATCACATTATCACTGATAGCAGTACCATACATTGTAGTCTGAGCTTGAATCAATATACGACCACGCAACAGTAAAACGACTATCATATGGCTTCCTTTCATCCCTCAATATATCTATTCTATTGCAACAGATATAATATATAGATATTCAAATTCTTACTGACAGTAGTACCCTTCCATTGCAGCCTGAGCTTGATCAATATACGACCATGCAACAGTAAAACGACTGGCATACATAATGAATAGTTGATGGGGGAGAAACAAAAGAGGTCCGGCCGGGGACCGGGCTTGTAGCTGCAGCAGGTGATCGAGAAGAGAGTAAAAACCAAAGCAGATGGATCGAGAGGAAAAGACGCAAACAGTGGCAAAAATACTACCCGGTACGGTGTACGCGGAGCAGGGAGAGGACAAAGTAAAGTGAACAGCTTGCCGGCCATATAATGGTTTGGGTTAAATGGCAGGCGTACGCCAAGGCTGCCACAAACATTTTCGAGCACATGCGATGCGATGCATGTGTGTATTGATTCATGCATTCAGGCTAGCTTAGCTCTAGCTAGCTAGTTACTGCATGCCTGGATGAACACTGATCAATTTGCAGGTACAAAGTCAAGAATGGCACTTGTTTCCTGCTAAATGGCCGGCCGGCTGGACTAGAGCAAGAGAAAAAGGACAAAGGAGATGCCACATGTATGATATATACATATCAGATAGCTAAATTGTGATCATCAAGATATTCATGAGGAGGGAGCTGAGTTGTTCTTGCATGCATGTAGGCATGTAGCTATGGTCTTTTGGTGTCTGTGTTTAATTTCCAGGTAAATGTTTGAGGTGATGAGGGCTCAGGGCCTGCTCATCAGTATAGTTCAGTAGTCCTCTAAATAAATAAATAAACAGTAACCGTTATCTAGTACATCTCCTGTAGAGCACCGATCAAGAGCATACATGCATCTTTTTTCAGGAAAAAGTCTACACAAGCTTTAATAAGTACTTCGTAAGATGAAACCATGCATGAATTGAGAAAGTCTATTAACTTAAGAGTTTTGAAACTGTTAAAGGTGTAATTTTAATCTCCTCTGTTTGAAAAAGAACTTTATTTTCTAGTTATGCATCTGGACTATGATTCCCTAAAAATTGTTCAACAAATTCACAAATTAAAAAGTTTGATTTTGTTGTCTTGTCGGTAGTGTGGTGCTGGTGCAAGGGGATATATATGTAACCTGGCCTATATATCCATATTTAATTATATTCAGGAAACTATTCCGTATGTCTGCATCAACTTGTTTTTCAGCCATGGTTTACAAGTATAACGCCATACTTGTAAGAATCATATGATAAGAGTTATGAGCTGTGTTCCATGCTTGCTGCAGAGATAAATCCAAACGTTTTCTGTTCGGTAGGGTCTGTCAGCTGGAGGACTCAAAAGCAATGCACATAAACAGTGTGGATCACAATAGTAGTGAAAGGGAGTAGCATCAGTAGTAGCTGAGAATTAGTTTCGGTTAGGCATGCATTTTGTCAGTCTCTGGACCTGACGAGACTTTGAGGATCCAGTCTGTCCAATTGAGGTGACATTTCCTGAGAACAGGCATCGTCTAATCAACAGCCAGTACTACACATTATGCCACTTGCTGCACCATATGTATATTTTTAATTGCTTTAGGTACACAGACAAGTCATTAATTAAACGGTATATTGCTTTCTTTTTGTTGGGGATAACAACCTGCAGGATCGCAAGCGGCATGGAATTGTTGCATTCTGTGAAAATGGACTAGCATGACAAATGAATGGTACTCCCTCCGTCCTATAATTGTGGTCGTTTTGGCCCATTGGATTTGTCCTAAAATGCATGTCGTTCTGAACAGGAAAGTGGCCCCCATCCTAGCAGGGACATAGGCACGTGGCCCATCCAATGCACATGAGAAAATCTGATCCACTCTTTTTTCTCCTAAACTTTTTCCTCTCGATAGTCCTTATCCTTTCGCTGTCTTCGTTGTTTCCGCCAAAGAGCAGAGAGCGGAGCGTCTTCTCCTTCCTCAATCCACAGCAACACACGCGCATGTCCACTTCTCCCACATCTCCTTCTTCCCCATCAGAAGAGCTCACCTTCTCCTCACCAGAAGCACGCAAGGGGTGGCGGTGAGCACCCTAGGGGTGGATCTGGTGGGCTCTCCCCCTCCGATGTGGCGGTGTGACAAGAGCCCGTCAGATCTGACGGTGGCAGCGATGAGAGGGGTGGATCCGGCGGGAGCGCGCGGCGACGACGGCTGCAGGCGCCCTAGGGGGCGGCGACGGCGGAAGACCACCCGGCGGGAGCGCGTGGCGGCGACAATGGCTGCGGGCGCCCTAGGGGGCGATGACGGCCGAAGACCACCCGGCGGAAGCGCGCGGCGGCGACGACGGCTGCTAACCCTGTGATGGCGACGGCGGCGTCTACAACGACCCTGGTGTTGACTTGTTGTAATGATTAATTAATGGGCATTTTGGTAATTTTCGTCGGGGGCTATTTTGCCGGCTCCTTGCTAGAACGACGACTATTCTGGGACAGAGGGAGTACAACCTCTTTTTTTCTGCAACTGTACTGGTATCCAGCTGTGCTCATGTCTGCATCAAACATTTACTCAAGATGAATGATTGAATGGTCAAAATAAAAGGGGGAAAAACCTATTTTTGGTACTGTGTTTTTCAGCAGCAGCAGCAGTAATAATAATAATAATAATAATAATAATAATAATAATAATAATAATAATAATAATAATAATAATAATAATAATAATAATAATAAAACAACAACAACAACAATAATAATTTGAAAAGTAAATAAAATGTAAGAACGTATATTTGTGACTGAAAAACATAAGGGGTCATTGTAAATAGTTTTGTCGTAGAACGGACTTGCATATTAGAGGTTGATCATAGTATATAGGGCCTTTCCTTACAACTACCATGTTCCATAATATAAGAGATTCTATTGACACATCAAACAAAGTTAACTTAGTTTGAAATATTTACAACAAGCACTAAGCCAATTGGCAAAGCTGTTTACCACTAGATATATATGCATGTATGTTTAGCTTATATACATTTCCAAATTAAGTCCATTGTGATATGGCATTTCTTTCCATGCATGAGTGGTGTGCTCCAGCAGTCTCTAGCTATATCCTTTGCAAACTATATGGACATATATATATCATAGTATCATATGATTTCTTATTACATTGTGTATTTTTTTTCTATTTTTGAAAGGATAGAGAGACCAGTAAGCTTTGGATTAACTAAGCTCTAAGAGATACTTTCTGTTTGATTCGATAATTATATTATTGTAAAATAATTATTATGGTTTGTCAACTATAGTACGAATAACTTTGGTTGTACTAGATAAGACCTCTTGCACCATGATCCATGAACTTATACCAATCATTTATAAAAATATATGTCAAACAATGGTGTAGACCCAGCCACATATATTTGGGGGAAAATGGAGTTGACGAATATATATTATGCACGGAAATAGCAAGATAATTCCTCGGACCACATGCTCACCTTTTGGGGATATTTTATATATTATATTCCCATTGTGAAATGCTTTTGGCACATATATAGATGGGTGTTATATAGAGGCAAACCATTGGATTAATTAACATATACTCCGTAGCTTAGTAGAATATATATATATTACATGTATACATGTCATATATG
>CM002485.1:2943325-2953673 GCA_000325765.3 Leersia perrieri
CTGATCAGATCTACAATGAGATCATTGAAGAATTTATGATCTGGAAGCAAGCAGGAGTTGTAAAGATAAGAGATAAAGAGTAATCTGTGTACTTGATATTCCTGATTTTCTTTCAGGAGCCCTGTGCTAATAGAGCATGCTAAGACTGGGGCAGGGCTTTGCCCTGTCTCCGCCGCGACAGTCTAATGTCGTTAATTGTATTTGTAACACCCTTTTTCCCAAATCTTAATAAAATTGGTCGCCTCCTTCGGACGACCCGGCTAAAAAAAAGGATAAACAGGGGTTTCCATTTAATAGAATGAGATATTACAAGATTCATCTCCCAGTAAAAATACGCTTGAACAATACACAAGTAAAAGCTTGTAAAAGCACATCAGGTAGGAACAAACGCGCATAGGTAGGAAGCTCGACTTCAGCACATCATCAGGCAGTGCCCTTCAGCACTAAGCAGCGTGGTGGCGGCGGCGGCCGATGGGGATGGCGACTGGCAGAAGCTCCTCTCTCCGATGGCGCAAAGCGAAGTTGCCACGTCGCGCGGAGAAGCTCTAGCGCTTGCACTCTTTGAAAATCTTGATTTCCATCGAAATGCACCAAGTTGGTGAAAACTTTTTAGAAAAACGTCATATCAGACATTTGACCGAATGTTTGGAAGGGGTTTTTGGACACGAATGAAAAAACTAATTTCATGGCTAGCCTGAAAACCGCGAGACGAATTTTTTTAGCCTAATTAAGCTATCATTAGTACATGTGGGTTAATGTAGCACTTATGGCTAATTGTGGTCTAATTAGGCTCAAAAGATTCATCTCGTTGTTTACAGCCTAACGGTGCAATTAGTTTTATTTTTTATCTATATTTAATATTTTATGCATGTGTCCAAAGATTCGATGCGATGTTTTTGGTTGAAAATTTTTGGGAACTAAACAGGGCCTAGCTCGGCAGTTCTCAACATTCAAGTTTTCTTTTGTTTTCTTCAGGACTCAGTTGTCAACTCTGCAACTGCTGTTATTCAAGATAGGCAGAGCTAGGTAGTGCACTGCACAGTTCATTAGTATGCCATGGCAATGATGAAGATGTGCTGTGGATTGGCCGCATCATGTTATATTCATTCAGGAACTGTGATTTCTGAACCAAAATACATACCCCATTAAGATGAAACTATTTTGCCTTCAGTTCGCAAAATTTTGTAAAACAGTATTTACGAGTAAAGGATAAGTAGGGCATTACATTTAATAGAATGAGATATTACAAGATTCATCTGCCAGTAAAAATACGCTTGAACAATACAAGCACGATCTGGGGGTCCGATGCCAACATAAACTTTACTATCAATCTATCATCATGTAGGACCTCTTAACTGATACAGTGATGTGTACATGCAGTTTTTTCACAGCCAGATATTCGTCGCTACAGTAAGGCTATGAGTTCTTCTAGCTGAAAATACGAGGTTCAGTTTCTACACTTGTGTGAACTCCAGTGCATTTTCGTCTGGGTCCCGGGCAAAGATGGCAGGTCGCCCTGATTTACTAAGTGTGTATTTGATTCCTGCATCCCATCAGTTAAGTAGTTAAAAGCTGTAAAGACAGTCATCATATTGTCGATGCTGAAGGAATATGATAATGAAAGGTAGTTAACAGCTTGTACTGCAGTTAACTGCAATGCAGATTACGCATTATAAAGGCGCAAAAGGTGAAATGGCAATGCCAAAGATACAATGTTCGAAGTTAAGAAAATGAATCGTTTGCCACATCATAAATATGGGAATATGTACGAAAACATTATGTGGATGTGAATGAAAGATGTCATATCTCAAGAAATCTATTGACTAAATTTTTTATATAGTCTGATGAGTGATGAGTATATTCTGTCAAGACAACAATAGGCCTTTTTGGGTGACTAACAATGATGCTATGGAATTTTTTTTAAAAAAAATGAGGATGAGGTTTTCAAAACATCTATAAAATTTCCAAACAGGGTAGGCTTTCGATTTACCACATCAGTTGAAAGAAATAGCCTTACTAGGGTTATTACTTAATTGTAAGAACCATGGGACAATAGCGATGGAGATCTAGTGCTCTCCTAATACGGCTGTGAAATCAACAAGCAGAGAAACAGGGTATTTACTTTATTGTTTGTAGCTAATGCACTATATAAACAAGTAAACAACAGATAATAAATAGAAATTCCTATTACCAGCTTTGTCAAAGATTTCCTTTAACTTCAATACATCTTTGATTGCTATACAGGTATGACGATCACGTCCCCCATGCTCTGGGCGCCCTGTCAATGGATCAGGATTTGGCAGCTCCATCAAGTGAATCATCTCAGAACCAACCCAGAGCCAAGCACCTCTATATGGAAGCTTGTCAGTTGGTCTAGCAGGATTCACCTTCAGACCTGATTGATCAATCATCAGTTTTAGTTTACAAGAAGGAAGGAGTAAGGACATTGCACCTGTATATCAGTTTTTATTTTACATGCAAAAAAGTACATATGCACATGTACAACCATAGCTAACTCACCAAGGAGGTCCTTGTAGAAGGCCATCGACCTTTCAAGATTTTCACATAGGATCCCAACATGGTGAATGCTAACAACTCCATATTCAGGTTCTGCACCGCAAAACATGTTTTATTTGGTTCAGAGAAAAAGATTAAAATATACTTGATATAGACAATATGGTGCCAAGTGCCAAATAATCAAGCAAAATCAATGAAAGTTCATAGCACAACTATACAAAACTTCAGCACCTACAATTTCAAAGAAAAAGTTCATAGTATCAACCAACCTCTAAACGCACGTTGAGAAGTTCAGTCTGCCCTTATCCGTTTAACAATCTACGTAAAACAATTTCAATGTTTTATATTTTGTTGATTCAGAACCAGTCAATAAAGAGTGTCTACTGTTTGTGTTTTTACATTGTAAAAAACTGACATGAATTTTTCCTGTTTAGAGAACATATTAGTTGTGTGATTATCCACATCGATGTATCCTACAAAGTACTCTGTAGTTATGTGCACCGTGCAGTATACTGAACATCTGCACCTCTACCACTTACGCACAATCGTTCAGATGTCTACAAAAATTATAACTACATGCCACCAAATCAGCAAGTAACGGTTTTGTACTACAAGCCCCTAGAACTCGGAATTCAGCAGTACTAAATAGTGTTGAGCTAAATATATTGATGCACATCGCGAGCAACTTCCTTAATTCCATCACAGGTTAGTCCCAAATTAATTCCTATATTCCCTTACCAGCCTACTACCAAACATCACCAAAAATTACCAAATCCTTGTTCATATGCAACTCCAGGTTTCAGAGTTCAGAGTTCAGACTGATCTGGATTCTTGAAATACTCACAAAACCAGTCACTAATCTGAACACAACCCGACAGATAAAAAAGGGACCTTTTCTTGCAGACAGATCAGCTACACCTGCAACTGCAAGTCTGCAAATCACCCAAGAACTCACTCACTCACCCTGTGACGCCTCCTGCGCCGCGACGAGCGGCTCCCCGCCGGTGGCCACCGACAGGTGGGTCCTGGGACGGCGGCGCGCGGCGACGGCGTGCTGCTGGTAGGAGATCTTCCCGGAGCTGGAGGGGGAGAGGAGGGGTAGAGAAGAGAGGCACCTCGTCGTCGCCATTGCTCGCTTTGCTTCGAGACTTCAGATTTTCAGAGACGTATTCCTGGCTGCACAAAAGCAATGGGCTTTACGGGCCTCTACGATTTCTTTCTCATTATTTATTTAGTTTTTCTTTTTTTTTCTTCTGCTTCATTGTCCACCTGAAAATTTCATGAGGATGACAGCCACTGAAAATTCAACTGAGCTTTAGTATACAGCTTATTTGTGTTTTCTCAATAGATTTTTTTAAAGTAATAACTAGTAGCGATATTTTAGCTTATAAGTTGTAGGAGCAAAGTGTTATTATGTTTTCCCCCAACAGTGTAAACTGCATGTACGCATCTTGTTATTGACTCAGTTTCGATGATGAATGGTCAAACTCATGCCATCCTAGTTGAAAATTATGATATTAAATTCTTAACACGGGGAGTTGATCTCTGCTTGAAAACAAATTATTTATATATTAATCCATCTGTGCACGCAAAGTTGATAACTAGAACAATTGGCATTAATATTTACTCCCATCCAAAAATGCAATCATTTCTAAAATAGTGTAAAGTCAAACAATATTAACTTTGACTCATAATAAGAATTAAATAGAAAAAGATCGACTGCGTAAGAAATGACATTGCTAGATACACTGCTAAATAAACTATTACAATATATAACTCTTTTTACTCAAAATAACATCAAAGTAGCATATCGTAGAACATGTCTTGGATGGAGGGCGTAGCTTTCTTCCATTAAAGATAAAAGGAGCACGAGAATGCGCCGCATCATAAAAAATGTATCAGCTCCACTGAATCAAAATAGTATTAAAAAAGAACCGATGTGCGGTAATTATAAGTAAATTTCTTGGAATTTCCGAAGGCTGATGATCAATATTGACTAGATACAGATTTCTCGAAAATCCAGAAACATTAACAGAAAGCCTGACTATGTTTGACACTATTACAGACTGGTTTAATCAGAAATAGCTAAGCACAGTTTCAAACCGAACCAGGGAACCTCCATAATCTCAAAAATTGCAAGCCTTTCGACATCCTCACGCCGAATTTCATACAACATTGTGGTGATCTTCTTTGATAAGATATTCCATGACAAATCCATATCCAACAAAACAAAAAAAACATCAGGTCCTGTGAACATGGTAGGAGGAACAGCAACTACCGGCCTTGGGTCTATCTTCATTGCATTGAGTATCATAGAATTTCTTAGGATTTGTATATATTACTGGATTGAACAGCAACTACCGGCCTTGGGTCTATATACAAATCTAAGATTGCAGTAAGGTTGTGTAGGAAGACTCTGTAGCTCAACATGATTTTTAAAATAACATTGATCTAGGGGCATCCAAATCTAGAAAAAATGAGAAAATATCAGCATATTAAGAAACATGAACAAATTAACCAAAAATAATTATAGGTAAATTTCTATATCTACATAGTAGGTGTATTAAAAGATAGTAACAAAAAATGGAATACGATTAAAGAAAATCAAAACCAACCTAGAATTCAGTTTGAAAATTCAGATTTAGCTGTGACTACTAGAATCTCCACCTCCACTAAACAGTACTCCTATGTATTATCATTCGCCAAAATTCTGGTTTTCCCAGCCACCACATGCTTCCAAGAATATAAAAACTCACCAAACAGGCCCAACTAAACGACGCTAGATTTTCTACACTGTTAGTTTTCACATATAAGATATATATAAGTAATCAGTTTGCATAGGTTTAGTTAGCTTTCACATGCAGAGTTGTGTATTAAAACTTTAAAAGTGACAAACTTGCATGCAATTCTAACGTTTCTAGGAAAGGAGCAGCTTCCAGGAGGCAGGCAAAATCAAGCATATCAACTTTCCTTTCCGGTACACAAAAAGCCAACTCCAATCTCAAGTGCTTGAGATACATAGATTTTATGGTCTTCTTTGGCAAAGAAGTCCTCTGACAAACACAGAACATGAAAGAACACCAAATTATACAAGGATGTATGTGTATGAACATTGAAAATGTAAAACTGAGCGTTTTGTCTCAAACCTGAAGTTCTGAACAGTTTATAGTCAATATTTCAAGACGAGGTAGAGTACTTGGAAGTTTGTTGAAGATATATTCAAGAGCGTTATATATATATTTGATAATTTCATCCAGACATTTGTCATCAGTAAGGGACTAAGAGGTGCTTAACTGGTATCAGCCGGCCATCATACACAAATTAAATCAGACGAGAATTTAGGTATCAGCTGGCCAATTTACACAAATTCTGTCAGACCAAAATTTATCTCCATGATTTTAAGCTTTTCGCAATTCTCGATTCGCAAATTCTTAAGCTGGTTTGAAGGGTGATATGTCCGCAATATAGTAAGCATTCCACAATTAAAGATATAAAGAAATTCCAAGTAATTGCAGTTTGAGACCAAAGTCTGCATATCTTCATCACCAACATCAGTGTGACAGAGCTTAATCCTTTTAAGGTTCTGAAAACCCTTGAAATTCGGAGGTAACTTTAGAGAAACACCGCAAAGTAATAATGCATGCAACTATGAACTGTTAGTAGCATTGAAAAGCTTAAAGGGAAAGTTATATTGTGTCTCTTCAGGATATGCTGGTTTCAAATAGAGAATAAGCTGTTTTGTCTTTGAGGCAATAGCAAAGTTCAGCCACCACCTATGTGGTCTGCATGCTCATTTTCTAATCCCACATGAACCGCGACTATTTGAACTCCTAGACCACTGTGTTGCTTTAAGACCATATTGACTCTCTCAATGAAGAGGTTATGATTTAGCCTCAGGCCATCAGAAGTCCAACTTCTTTCAAAATGATAACGCCGTGAAAGCATTGTACAGAACTGAAACACCAGATTTTCATGGGAACACCAAATATTCTTCCACTGGTTTGATAATACACTTGTCCTTGCACCCTCTTTCAATGGCAAAAGACTCAATATATCCTGTAATCAGGAACCAATAGTATTTATGCATAGTTTAAAGAATAAATTGCATATTGGGCCACATCTTTTTACCACATTTGCACATTGGACTAGGGGTATGCTAACATTTTCACATTGGACTGGTATTTTTACAATTTGTTGCAATTTGAACCTATTCTTCTACCTTCAGCTCCCTCTCTTTTCTCTCCGTCATGTCTCTCTCTCTTAGTTCTCTCTTCTTATTATCACTTGATGAAAGCAGGGAGATTCACTGGAGGCCTTAGAAAAAAGGTCGGTTCCTATCTGATGATTAGACTAACAAAATTGATGTATTATCTCCTAAGCATAGAAGCTAACCTCCTGGACCTATGTAATATCCAGCTGCATGGTGCGCCAGCGTGCACAAAGCGCAACACGCGCAATAACATACCCCATGCCCCTGCGCACCGCTAACACTTGAGCTCAATCTTGACAATCCCACCTTATCAATGGTGAATTTCTTTTTTTATTTGAAACCGAGCGATGGTGAATTTCTTCTCTCTTCAAGAGCTCAGGCATGACTTGGATGGGGAGATCGAGCTTCATCTCAAGTGCACGCGGTGCTGCGGTAGCTGCTTGAGCAATTTCCTTGTGATTCCTAAGATTTTGTCGGAAGGGTAGAGGCAGGAAGAGAGCAGACATGGAGGTGAGTTAGGTAGAAGCTAGGTCCAAACGGAAACAATTTGTAAATTAACCTGGCCCAGTGTGAAAATATTGTCATACCCCTAGTCCAAGATACCAAAGTGGTAAAAAAAGTGGCCCTATATGCAATTTACTCTAGTTTAAAAAAAGGTTCTCCCAAATGAAGGGGGAAAATATAGCACTACAAATCTAAGTACATTCTAGTTTAGATCCCATACCATGTGTAAACCGCTCAAGTGAATCTTTATTGGCCTCTTTCTTTCCACCATTACACATTTACACCATTCTGCTCATTTTTTCCCTCTGCCATTTAAGAGCTGCATGGAGAATATTAAGATTAATATGAATATATACACGTGAACATTTAGCCATAAAAATACTAAAACAACACCTATATACCATATCAATGTATGTATATATGTTTTAAGCAGATCTTTACTCCAACATTAGGAATTTTCAACAGGTGGGCCTTAACTCTCAAATGGCTCCCATTTATCATGTGCCCACAAAAAACACACTCAGATCTAACATTTGTCACCCCCAGTTTTTTCATTGTTTTTAACATATCTCCATAGAGGTCCTAGAGGATATTTTGGATCATATTGTTCTTCACCCTCAGAAAACAGCAGCCTCAACAACAGCACTGTATGAGCCTGAGATTGAAAAAAGATTTCTACTTGACATTCTAGTATCCTACAACTACTGTCAGGAAAAATGAACGGTAGAAGATGAAATCTGAGATTGAAGAAAGATTTCTACTTGCCATTCTAACATCCTACAACTACTGTCAGGAAAAATGAAAAGTAGAAGACGAAATCTATAACAACAAGTCTACAGGTGAACAGATAAAGTGAAGAAGTGTCAAGGCCACGGCGGCCGGCGACGGCTCGACGGGGCAGCGGCGTTTGGCGTGACCGCGACGACGCAGCGACGGATGTGGAGGGGAATGAATTGGTTAGGGTTTCCTTTCCCGTATCGATAGAGTATGACCGTTCATCCAGTAGACGATTGGCCCTAGTCCTCAGCTTAGACCGCATTTCAGCCAGAAGCTCGCTCTTTACATTGAGAAGTCTCAAGTTCAGATTACAAAAAGCTTTAAAGGAAAGAACCTCAAGTTTGGGAAAAAGATTTTTTTCTCAGGGTGCTCAAAGTTCACAGGTAAAATATAGGTTTGCAGACTGAGAAGGGGGGAGTGGATTATTTTAAGAACAGACTCATCTCTCCGTAAAATGAGAAATAAAAAACAAATCAAAAGAGAGGACAGAAAAAACGCACACATAAAACAAGAGGAAGTTTGAAATCAAATCCGAGAACAACATGCAAACCAATCGAAAAATGGATGGAAATCAGAGAGGAGAGGAGGGAGAGAGAAACCGAACGAGAGTGGATAGTGGTATAGCTTGAGACACCTTCGAACAAGCTCATTTTTTTAACCTTCTTATTTTGTTTGTGAAAACAACTTAGTTTTCTTGGCTATAAGTTCATAATGAACATGCAAGTTATTTAGTGATAGTAGATTTAATACTTACTAATTTTGGAAACCTTTTGTTGTCAATAATCTTCAAACAAATTTACACTCTGCACGAAGTTGGGCCTGGGTGTAATAAATTTGATTTGTCTGCAATGTAGTACCAAATTATATGTTACTTATACAACATAAGTTTTAGAAGATTTCTAGGACCCTATTTGCAACAAGCTTTTAAGCCTTTAATCCCAAACTATATAAAGTACTTTTTTTCTAATAGGTTAGGTCCGCTGTTTAATTATGATTTTTTTTGCTTACTAGAGATTTAGTTCTTTTATTAGTTGAGTTTACATGCAAAGATGAATGGTAGTTGAGTTCTTTCATTGTGTACATTAAGGTCGTTGAACTTATAATGTTCTAAATGATTTGCACTTACATCACCAGTATACTCATGCTTTTTGCTGAAATATTTGATATGTTCACTGGTATGCTTGGTGAGTTATGTCCAACATGCTCGTGTTTAATTTGTGATACCATTTTCTTTTGTTATCTTTGTGTTATTGAACAGAAAGTTAGGAATTTTATTCATTTGATTATGGTGCTTTTCAGTTTTTACTAAATCTTGAGGGGGTAGTTTTAACATATATAAACCTTGGAGATAAATATCTCAATGGCTAACCTATTTTGTTGGTGTTCTCTTGTTGGCTTAATTGTGTCAACATCTCAATGGGACATGTGCATCTGTCCCATATTAAACCATGCACCGTAGACAATGCCATATTTGTCAACACATGATGATACATTAACTACTTCTATTTTTCTTCAATTTGATTTGTGTGATGTATATATAAGCAAAACATCCCGTGTTTCAAAAGAAAGAACTTAATGTACACAATGAATTTGCGACGCCATTGGGCAACATTGCATACACCAATGAAAGGACCATGTTCTTATTCACAAAAAGAGGAAAAAAAAAAAGAAAAAAACATCACACATTATTACCTGTGCATGGCCGACGCGATCCATTTGGTCGTGGGCTATGCCGGCGTGGACGATCCTGACTGTGTGACGATAGGCGAGCGAGCGAGGAAGGCCCATGCCGATCGCTCGGTGCGCGATCTCGCCCTCTAATCTTGGCCCCTTTTCTTATTTTTCATCTGCCCGCTCGTTTAGGATCTCCGCTTGCTTTCGATCGCCGCCTCTTGCTCAATACCAAATCACGCGAGATGACGCGAGAAACAAAAATATTACGATTTTTTTGGTGCACCTTCTGCTTCTGATCAGTGTTGTGGAAAATGCTTGATACGGGCGTATTAACGGCTGTTAATACGGTGAGGGTGATCAGTTTGTCACGTTTTTACATAACGCCGGCCATCACTTATCGTTTCAGAACGCAAAATCTCCGTGAGTACCGATTAATCGCACCGTTTCTGGCTAATCGGCCATATAATCGGCGAGATCAAAAGGTCCAGCAAGCCCAGAACAATTACCTCAAGCCCATAGCTGCAATTATACATTTGATACTGATCTAAATTTTTCTGCCGCATGATGTTTGGTCTTCTAGCGGTTGCAACATGCTAGTGTAGGATCTCAAAGAGATATGCATGTTGTAATAGCTGTCATCGTTCTCACTTTCTCCTAATTATAGTG
>CM002485.1:2953773-2980362 GCA_000325765.3 Leersia perrieri
TATTTAATTTCTTTATTTTAGTAAATTTCTAATGTGCAAGTCTACAATTTGCATATCAACGCTATGATATTTATGAACATTAAATTTCCGCCAAATTCCGATTAGTCGGACGTATTCCGATTAATAGTTTGGCGGTACCTTTTTCGTCGGACGTCCGCATTCCGTTTTTCACGACACTGCTTCTGATTCGATATGGCGTCGGTCCGGGGCCCATGTGCGAACGCAAGAAGTGGTTATCGTGTGAGGCAGAGACAATGCCAGGCATGCCGTTTGTTTTCGTTTTATGTCATATAGATCGTGTTGGACTAGGGGACACTATAGATTGCACCTTGAGTGTTTCCTTCTCTAATCACGCTCACGACGTCCGCGGCCACGCGGCCAGGAAACTAGAGATTTTTTTGTGTTGGTGTACGTTTTGATGAGATTAGGGAGCACTCCGCATGTGCCCACCACGGCGACGGCATCCACCGCCAGTAGGAGGGCATCACCAGGAGTCTCCCGAGGGCTGAGGCACTGTCGAGTTCCAGAACGGTGGCTGCCTTGATCACCACCATTAACGCAATCATGATGCTATATTTGCCCGGTGAAAGCAGCTTTGGGCCAGCACCATCGACCGCTTCTGTTTTGTCAACCTTTCACCTGAGCATAATGTGTTCCTGATATTTGTTGATCGACATTGTTCTCTTTGGATTGTTTTTAAATTTCCTTTTGACTATCATTCGACAGTTCTTACATGGGTTAGGATAATCTCATAATGTTAAGTTCTTCGTTTCTAGCAGACAGGAAGAAATATTGGTTCTACCGTATAGGAATTGGAGTTTTTGAAGATCAGTGTTGGTCCCTTTCTTATCTGATGATATGCGAGGATGAAGAGAATTCATGTCTATATAATGGTTGATGAGCAGTGATTAGGATCAAACTATTCTAGAACCCATTTCGTAATAATTAATTTAAGGTTAGTTGAAATCACAAGATTAAACCACATGGTTATGTCTGTTGTTTCTACTGATTACACAGAGATTAGAATATTTTGTTTCCTTTTGCAGGATCAACCTACATTCCTACATTACCATGAATAGTTGTTAGTAGTCTGATTTTTAAGAAATTTATAGATGATATACCTCGTGCATGTTTTTGAGATCTCTGCTAGTTCATCCGTTGCAACGCACGGACACTATGCTAATAGACTAGTATGCTAACCGAGATACTCATGGTTAGCGGGCCAACTGCCCACACACGCATGTGCATGAATTGCTACCGTAATTCCATTTCCCCTCTAGGTGGCGTGGCTATATAAAACAGTTAAATTTGAAAAATATATTACAGCCTCCGCTTCACAGACAGTTTTGACATTTTTCTAATTCAAATTTATGTAATTTTATCTAAATTTACTGAGAAACATCGCAATGGTTACAACACAAACCAGCTTTTATTAAATTTAACACTGGAAAATTTTTGCATTTATTTTGCTCTGTATTAAAAAAATTGCTATGTTACATTCTTTTTTTATTAATTACGTTATATTTGAGCAAGTATGTGTTCGGAAAAAAAACCAAAACATCTTACAACGTGAAACGGGGGGAGAGGGTATATTGTTATCAATTCCCTATTTTTGATACGGTTTTACATGATCAAAACTATACGTGTGTCACAAGATGACATGGAGACCCATATGTGCAGTTGGATGATAGCCATTCAACGCGCGGTGTTGCCTGGTGGATTGATGACACCCAAAATGCAATTCACCACACAAATTGTCTATATGTTTTAACTTTTTTTAAGAAAAAAGTCAAAATAACTTTTAAAATGCAGAAAAGGGAAAAAGATAGAACAGGAAAACTCTTTTTAGCATCTAGGTGGATGTCCATCCACATGTTGCATGTCATCTAAATGGTTATGAATTTTTTTAAAAAAATTTAAGAAGATAGACTAATATGAAATATATCACTACATAAACATGCAAGTTTAAATTTGAACTCTACAAGTTGTAACAAAAATAACAAATTGAACTCTTACTTTTATATAGTCATATTTGTTATCTTTGTTATGACTTGTGTAGGTTAAATTTAATCTTGCATGTTTGTGTAGTGATATGTTTCATATTAGTCTATCTTTTCAAATTTTTTGAAAATTTTTTATAATCATTTGGATGACATGCAATATGTGCATGGAGATCCACCCAGGTGCTAAAAATCCATTTCCGATAGAACACGACCGCCCTACCAAATCTAGATGACAGAATTTGCTTACCCGTATACCATTGAGTTTTTGGCAAAAGCTACTAAATTCAACAAAGTATTTTGTTTAGCGGTGCGAAATGGAGATTAAACAAACCCAACATACCCACATCCATGGGGAATGGCTGCGCTAAATGTCTAATCCAACCTAATTTTTCCCCTATGTTTCTCCTTTTATTTATTTCTATCTTTTAGGTTTGGTAATCATTTTGAATGATTACCAAAATGACATAGAGACCATTCAAACACTCGATTGAATGCACAGATTAACTGAACTTTTTTTTTTTAAAGGTGAACCGATTAACTGAACTGAACATGTTGCCTGTTGCAATCGACGGGCTAGAATTTCAGGCTTCTTTGTTTGCGTTGGGCCTAAGCTTGGCTGCCACTTGGTTTGGCAACTTTTAAGGGCCTTAAATGGGCTATAGCGTGCTTACAATTCATCTAGGACCATTTTGTTCTAACTGTTTGGGCTTTTAATTGATATGCTGCTGTGAATTACAAACTAGAAAAAAATTCAGTGCCAATTTTAAAATATGACGTCACATGACGTATATCAAATTGAGACGACATGTTTTCAGCGTGTTAGTCATAAAGCATGTAAATGCCGACGATGCGCATGTATTATTGGACATCTGCACCTAACTACTAATATTCTTCTAGATTATTCAGTTCAAAATATGTACTAATCTATCCAACGCAAGCCAGCGCGTGAACACAACCAGCCAAGTATTACTGTTTTTTTAAATCATCATTTTTTTTAAAAAAAAACGGAAGACCGTATTTCGTTTTATGACACTATAGAATACAGCACAACATACATGTTTTTGTCTTAGAATAATGTTGTTGCAGGGTTATGTGGCATCATCTTGCGTGCATTGATATAGTCCCAACTCCCACAGACGCATATACCTGGAAAGAACTAAACTGCAGGATCCGCTCACAAATCAACATCTTGGATTAGTAGTTCACAAATGCACATCCGACGTATACATCATCATCCCCGTATGAAAATGAACCATTTTGGCATTGACCCATATTGTACGGAACCACCAAAGCCTCTGTAGCTCCGTTGTTTCCTTTGTATACCTAGTTCCATTTAAGTGTAACTATTAAAACCGTGACGGCTAGTTAGCATCAATGAAGATTACAATTTGTTTTGAAAATTACCAATAATTTGGTATATTCCCCTATACACTATCACCTTTTAAATCGGCATTAACGAGCTCTTTCACCATCTCCCTTTCCTCAACCAATCAGCCTGATGACCTAACTCGCGGACATCTTGCTAGAGAAAAACGACCCTGCCACTGCTTGACCGTCACATTTACATCATATTCTTCGTTGTAGACGGTGAGTTTATTTGTCTATTGTCTTTCTTACTTTTCCTCATCTGTCCGGAGGTAGATTGTAATCTCCCCAAGAAGAGATGCCCTGTTATGTTAGCTATTCTCTCTCAAAATTAACGATAAGGCTGTGAAAAAACTCTAGAATCTATAATAATGTACTCCCTCTGTGCACGTTTGTTTGACGTAGCTAACCAACGTCAAACATTAAAAATCGAAGGTAGTAATAGAAAACAACAACATCCACGTATCCAACAGAAATAAAGTTTGGACTTAAACTACACACCGGAAAAAGAGAGATACAAATTCGTAGTTTCATCACTATATTCGATCACTAGATTTTTTTGTTTTCTTTTCACTTGTCGATTTGTGAGTTTAATTTAGACCTATAGACCTATACGATCTTATAAGTGCGCATGCTGTATAAATGTTCTCAAATTTACTAATATCTTATTTGGAGGAACGGCTAACGAGGACTCAAAGAGTTCACGCTCTACGTGATCGTATAAGAGAAACCTCAATCTCTTGGGTTTCAATGAACTCGATCAGATGGCAAATAACCAGTTAAATCAGAATTGCATTTAGTAATGGTCTAATGCACGGTATACCTAAAAATCATGACGGTCAATGCCCTAACGGCTGAATGTGCATGTGTGAAATCTGGACGAATGGTCCAAACAAAGACACTCCTGCATCTTGTAGTACAAAAACACTGGTATATCCATGTCGTGTTGTAAAAAAGATAAGTACACTATACTTCAGCGTGTGTGAAGAGAGAGGGAGGCGCATAGTCAAAATGCCAATACGCCATCACCACACCCTGCTGCTGCTGGTGATACAGAACGGATAAAAAGCAAGGTCAAACGGCCCAAAAAGCACACAGCTAAAAAGAACAAAGGAAAAAAAAAAAGGTCACAGGCTCACCAGCAAATTCGCCCCAAAAGTTTTCGCGCGCCGGCACAAACCCGCGCCAACACACCCACGCAAAAGCAATTTGACACGCACCACACCACCACCACCAAACCTGACTAATCATCCATCATCATGCTTAAAAAGAAAACCAAATAATTTGGCCCCAAAAAGGCGTTAAAAAAACGTGTCGCGAACCTGCACAGCGGCTACATCCCGCGTGGACAGACACCGTCCGGCCGGCCCTACCTGCCAGCCTCTCCACCAAGCCCGACCCCACCTGCCAGCCTGTACCCACCTCGCGTCCCCTTCACTTATTATACACAATCTCCTCCCCCATCTCTCTCCTCGATTAATCCCCACCACCACCTCCATTTTTACTCCTGCCACCTCTCAAGTCTCAACCCAGAAGCAGAGCAGAAACAAACCCAATCCAATCCCATCCACTTCCCCCTCTCGCCGCCGCCGCCGCCGCGGCCATGGGCGCCCCTCTCTACGGCGCCCTGCTCCTCCTCCTCCTCGCCGCAGCCGCCATGGCCGCCCCACCAGATCAACCCACATTGCCCACCTCCACCTCCACCTCCACCTCCGACTCCGTCGTCGTCAACAACAACAACAGCAGCATCACCACCACGGGGGTGAACTCCAATTCGGTGCTGGTGGCGTTGCTAGACTCGCACTACACGGAGCTCGCAGAACTAGTGGAGAAGGCGCTCCTCCTCCAAACACTCGAGGACGCCGTCGGCAACGGGAACGTCACAATCTTCGCCCCACGCAACGACGCCCTCGAACGCGACCTCGACCCAGAATTCCGCCGCTTCCTCCTCGAGCCACGCAACCTCAGATCCCTCCAGAATCTCCTCCTCTTCCACGTCCTCCCCACCCGCCTCCACTCCTCCACATCCCCATGGCCATCCTCTCACCCAACCCTCTCCGGCGAGCACCTCCCCCTCGCCGCCATGTCAATCACCCGCCCCAACGCCGTCGTCCGCCCCGACGGCGTAATCCACGGCATCGAGAAGCTCCTAATTCCCCAATCGGTTCAAGAGGATTTCAACCGGCGGAGAAGCCTCGCCGCGATCTCGGCCGTTCTCCCCACCGGCGCACCGGAGGTTGATCCCAGAACACACCGGCTGAAGAAGCCGGCGCCGCCGGTTCCCCCCGGCGCGCCACCGGTGCTCCCGATCTGGGACGCCATGGCTCCCGGCCCATCAATCGCGCCGGCGCCAGCGCCAGGGCCGGGCTCCGGTAAGCATCACTTCGATGGCCATAGCCAGGTGAAGGATTTCATCCAGACTCTCCTCCTCTACGGCGGCTACAACGAGCTCGCCGACATCCTCGTCAACCTCACCTCCCTCGCCACCGAGATGGGGCGTCTCGTCTCCGAAGGATACGTCCTCACCGTCCTTGCCCCCAACGACGAGGCCATGGCGCGGCTCACAACGGATCAACTCAGCGAACCTGGATCACCGGAGAACATACTCTACTACCACATGGTGCCGGAGTATCAGACGGAAGAGAGCATGTACAACGCGGTGAGGAGATTCGGGAAGGTGAGGTATGATACGCTGAGGTTGCCGCACAAGGTGACGGCGAGGGAGGCGGATGGGTCGGTGAAATTCGGCCATGGAGAAGGGAGCGCGTATTTGTTTGATCCGGATATCTACACCGATGGGAGGATCTCCGTGCAGGGGATTGACGCCGTGCTGTTTCCGCCTAAGGATATTGCTGATGGCGGCGGCGATGGGTCGTCGTCGGGTGGTTCTGGTTCTGCCGCCGCGCCGGCGAGGAAGGCACCTGCTGTTACTGCCCACTCCAAGTCCAAGCTCCGACGAGGTCAGTCACAAAATTCACAAATTCCATTTCACAATGCTGGTTAGTTAATTTTTGATGCGGTAAATTTAGAGGTTTAAGGGGGATTTCGAGGTGATTAGTGTTAAGGTGGGTAAAAAACGAGCGGTAAAAACGGAGGTGAGTGTCGGTGCGGGGTGTTTTTACTGTTGGAGGTAGTGGGTCGCTGTCGTGGCTGTTGGTGACTGAAATTTGCCGGGAATCGAAGCAAAGGGAACGCACACGCATCTCACCAGCATTTCGTGGTGTTGATTAGCATAGCAAAGTACTCTTTAAAATATAATAACTATAATAAGCATTACACTTAACCACTTAATTATGCGGCAGCCGCTGTCTAATCAATTCCTTTTAGTTAGACTCTGCTTAGCTGTGTGTCACGTTGAAGTCTTTAGGACAAGTCACCACCTCCTGTGGGTCAGGATGGGACCCTCTGTACAGCGACCATAAATTGGCAGCACGAAATTCCGTTGGGTAAAACAGAGCGTGTCACGGTGAGGTAAATAATAAATGCAAGCGAGGAGGCGCCGTGGTTGTTTATCATTAATTACCCGTGATTTGTTGGGAAACCGCGTGCGTACGTACGGGAGAGGAGACAGCGAGTGTTGAGCTGTCGTTTGACACCGACGGCTCAACCCAACTGAGCTGGATGGGTTGGGTGGGACCCAGCTGTCAGTGTGACGGGAGAAGGGTTCTCTCGTGCGGTGGCGCGCGTACCGAGGTGGGATTATTCATGGCGCCCTCGTGACTCGGGGTGGGGGTTGTTACGATGGCTGACCTGTGGGCCCGGGTGGTGTCGCCTTGCTGTTTTGCTGGCCCCGCTTGTCTGTGCCTTTGGTACTCGTCTTGCAGCTGAGACTTTTTTTTTGAGACATTCAGACGAGCCAAATTACTCTTTAATGACATTGTTAACCATGATCTTTTACTCTAGTCACCTTTGTTTTATCCAATGTACTTTGGAAAATCTGAATTTTTGACATGGAGTAGCTGTTACTACTACGAAAACGAGGCCTGAATTACTATGTTCTGGGATAAAATGGATAGGAAAGAGAACCATGAACGACGGTAGTACCTTTTTTAGATAATTTGAGATGGTACTGATATATGTAGAGATGCTTGCTACTTGTGCTCTAATATTCTAGTCTGGAATAGCCCAAATATGATGTCCATTGCAAGCAAAGATGACAAGGATCAATATTGATAGATAGATAATTGGAATCAGGTGGTGATGTGACAGAGTACCTGTAATCGATTGATAGAACCCCTAACACCAACACAACATTATATATAATTAGTGTCGATTTGCAACTAATTGGTACTACTATTCTTTGTACTACATTGTAAAATTGTTGACATTTGTCTCCTTGGCTTTGCTGTATTGTAAATTCCACCAGGTCTCCTAAAATCATATTGTCCTTGTTTCCTTGATGTTGCAGGGAAGTTGTTGGAAGGGGCATGCCAAATGATGGGCTTCCTAGGGCGGAGATCGCGATTTGCGAGCTGCCAATAGACGGCGACAATGGATTGATGGTTAAATATGTATATCTGCCTCTGCCTTTTGCCCTGACTCATGACGCTGAAACATGAACCGAAATGAAGATCACAGGATATGGAATTGGTTGGATCAGTGGATGGACAGAAATTATTATGGGTTTAAGCTTAATTAAGAAGAGGAAATAAAGTGTTATGAGGACTGAGTTGAGGCAGATGGCAGACCTTATGGCTAGTTGTTGAAGGGTGGAAATGGCTGGAAATTTGTTTATACTGGTCACTGAAGATAAACACCGATGTATAGCAATTAAACTTTCTATTTTTTATTTGTTTTATTTTGTTGTTGATGATGTTAAGTGCTTTTTGATAATGAGGAATCCCCAAAAATGAAGTGTGCAGGAAAAATTATCCTTCTTTCCCCCATTGCTTGACCACTGAATTTGTCTAAAAAGGCATGAAAAAATAATTGATGCACCATGAAGGACAAACGTGTTCTCCTTCGAAGAAATAATATTAGCTGTTATCCGCAAGGTTTCAAACTATCAAGTAAAACAAATCAGGCGAATAGGTTCTTGGCTCCTTCAAGGGAATCTGGAAATGAAAGAAGATCACCAAGAGGAGGCATTGATATTGTCAGCTCCATGAAACCAAAGCTTATTTAGCTTCAGTCAGCAATGGAATTCATTATGGTATAAGCTGTGCTGTGCTGGTCCATGTATATTTGATCGACCGGCCAAAATAGGCCCAACGTAGACAAGGGCGAAAACGATGTTATTAGACTCAATTATTGTTTCGCACTCACTACTTGAGAGGATCTGTTACGGCTAGCGTTTATACATATGCAAAAGAGTAAATTGCATTAGACATACAATGAATTTAAGTTCAGGTGTGTGCAATTAAGTACATAAACTTGAAAAATGCTCATCTTGGTACACGAACTTGATATGTACGAACTAAGACTAAAATAGCATATCAAAACATATTTTACCAAGTTAGATGCTTATGAAGGCGTAACATACCTATATATGTGTAAATATTAGACACCATATATTTTCAGATAACCATATACAAATATTTTATTTTATCCTTGTTTATTTCATTTCCCGTTATCATTCATAGATGTTTTTTATATATTTATTTATGCTAATATTATGCTTTACTCCAATTTTTTCTTGAATAGATGTAGGTATATGTTGCATCCTCTAACATACATGCTTAAATAGCATTCCAATTGACATTTAAATCAATAAAATTAGCCATATTATGTCATTTTGGCTTTCCTGGCACACACCAGACAAGTTTGTAAACCTAAGCGGCCATTCTATAAGTTAATGCACGGGATTGCACCCACCTAACAAGTTTATATACCGCTAACGCAATTTACTCTTTGTAAAATGATCCCTATTTATTTCTGGTCTCTATTATTGCTAGAAGATCACAGATGATGAGACAGATTGATGAAGTTTATTTATCTTAATTAAGAGGAGGAAAATAAGGGTGTCACGAGGACGAGTTGAGATGGGATATTGGGATGGCAGACCTGGTCGCTTGTTGGAGGTTGGACAAAAAGGCTGGAAATTTGTTTATCCTAATGACTAATAGCACTGAAAAATTTCTTTTTTTTTATTTGTTTCATTTTGTTGTAGATGATTTTCGCTGCTTTTGATACCGAGATATTCCTCAAAATGCAGTGTTCATGAACCATTACCTTCATCTTCTTTTTCAAAGTTTTTCCACTGATTTTTGTCTACAAAATCTTGAAAAGAAATTAACAAGTCACGAGGAACAAAATTGTTACTACTTCCAAGGTATAACATGAATGTTATAATATACTAGTAGTAAGTAAATCAAGTCAGGGGAATAGGTGGGGTCCTGCAAGAGAATATAAAAAGAGAACAAAGATCTCAAATGAGGTACATTTTGTCGGCTCCAACAAACCATTTCAAAGAGTACAGGCCTTCAATTCAATCCTATTTTTTCCAGGTCCCCAATTTTCTTCGTAGTGATGACATTATGTGCCTCATTTCATAGATAAGCCCGTAGTTTACGTCTTTTCTTTTCATTCCTTAAGAACTTCCTATCCAATAATATCCATCCCTTTGGTTTTACTGACATAAGAGATGGAAATTCAGTCAGAAATGGAAACCGCCTTGGATCAATTAGATGGCAAGCTGGAGCATTTGCAATCCTACGCCGAACTTTTACGATCTGGACAACACCACGGTGATCTTCCTTACAAATATATTTCTTGGCAACTTTATAACCATCTACAGAAGACAATGCATCTCTTGTGGAGAAATCAAAAAAATGCAGCAACTACCATCGGCCTTGGATCTATCCTCATTGTCTCAAGTACGGTTGAGTTCTTGAGAATATGAAGCAACAGCTCCAACTGATCTTTCAAACCATAAAAACCCGTGACATTAACCATTTTCAGATGAGAGTGAGGGTGGGAAGGGAGGCCCCTAAGTTTGCCATGAGACTTACGATAGCGCAAACGATCATATGTTATCCTCATGTTCATCCACATCTGCCAAATTAGTGAATATGCATCATAATTAGTCCTCTACGTCACTATGTGCAAGTGGTGTATGTAACATAATATTATTCCCTTTCGTCATAAATATTTTTTCTTAAGGACAAGATCCAGTCAAACCTTTAAAATTCTACTCAATCTATAATTTCTCAAATACTAAAATAAAAAACAAAACAAATAGTATGCGTAGAATCACCTTGAAAAGTACCATTACAATATCGTAAACTTATTAGGTTTTATAAACCTGTCCTAAAAAAATTGATAGTCTAATTTTTAAAGTTGGACCGAATCTTGGTCAACATGAAATATTTATGACCAAAGGTTGTAAATTGTAAGCATTGTCTCAAAAAACTAAAAGGATAAATATTGTCTCCAGACTACCAGGTGCATTTATTTGCAATGGTAGCACTTGAAATGACAAACTTACATGAAATTCCAATTTTTCCAAGAAAGGAGCTGCCTCCATGAGGCAGGCGAATCCAAGGACATCTGACTTCATCTTAGATGGAAAAGTTAATTCCAATCTCAGATGCTTTAGATAAGTAAAAATTGGAAGATTGTCCGGTAAAGAAGCGATCTACATAAACGGAAAAAGATGTGAAGAAATAAATTCAATCAAACTAAACTTGGATAAACATAACTGCTGAGAAAAATAAGTGTATGTAGCTCAAACCTCAAATTCCTCGCATTTAAGAGTCAGTGTCTCAAGAAGAGGTAGAGTACTAGGCAATTCAGTGACTGGGATTCACGAGAGACGATAGTTCCTTTGATGATTCTATGCATAGCCTTGTCAGAGTGCCAGAAGGTGCTAGCAGTATCAATGGACCCTGACATTCAAATGTTTTCAGACCCAAATTTAACTTGATCTCTTGAACAAAGGGGCAGTGACTGACATGCAAATGCTCCAGGTGGCCTGAAGGATGAGATGTCTGTATGGTTGTAAGCATTCCTTTTTTTTTTCAAATACGCATGAGAACTGCATATCATTTCATTAAGAAAGAGAAAAAAAGGTAGGGAGGGTTAGTAAAACCAACACAACCCCCACCAACAGCCATACAACACACACCCCTACAAAACACAAACAAGGAACAGAGACACTAGACCCTACTCAAGGCGCTAGAATTATCGCCATAGCCAAAACATCCTGGAGTTTAGTAGCCCCTGCCATAGGAAATTCCAAGGAACTCTAAAACATGGCATTTCGGCAACAAACGCTGAAGTTCTACACCAGTAACATCCACATCTTTTAGCTCAAGCTTTTTAATATTCAGAAAACCCTTGAAGTCTGCAGGCTGCTTCAGACAAATACCACCAAGTTTCATAGATTGCAGGTGACAACTATTAGTAGCAGAGAAAATCTCTAAAGGTAACTTGTACAGTTCATTTATAGGACATAAAGGTTTGAAATTCAATATAACATGCTTTATCTTTGTTGCAATAGCAAAGCCCAACCATCTATCAATGTAATCTGCATGTTGATTGCTCAATGGTGAATAATTAACTTCCATTTTGTCAACCCCTGCCCCGGGCTGTTGCTTTAAGATTGTTTCAACTCTATCAATGAATTCTTGAATGAGCTTTCTTGAAACAGAAGGCCCGGGGTTGCAAAACCTTTGCATTATTGATTTATGAGAAAACACCAGGTTTCTGCGGGAACACCATACATGTTTCCACTGCTTTGATAATATGCTCGTCCTGGCAGCCTCGTTTACTGGCAATTGTGATATGATGCAGCACAAAATATCCTGTAGCAGAGGAAACAAAGAAGGCTTCACGACTATTTTCAGTCAGCAGGAACCTGTTTCAATATTACATATTACAAATTTGTTCCTGATTTAATTTATACTCGCAACATCAGTCTTTGTACTAACCTTTCTATTCTGCACTTGGGCAATACGTACAGCACAGAAATTTAACATGTAGTTCAAGAAGACATTGTTTCACCATTTTTTACAATGTATATTTACCGAAATCGCAATATATTTTAATTGAGAAATTTTATTGTCCAACAAATAGTACTCAAGTACGTCGAGATATCAAACACAATCCAACCGTTTATTCCAATCCATTATGACAACCGCTCCTCCTCTCTTCCTCTTAGCCATCTCAATATTTCTTACCTCTGGCCCCGAAGCAAAATTTTCGTCAGAATCATTACTACATTTCTCTTTCAAATAGACAATTCAGTCTAGACTACGTACAGATCGAGCTGAGAGCGAACGTCGTCCCCGGCGGCTGCGTAGCGCGGCACGACGGCGGCAGTTTGCTGGCGGCGAGGCTGGTGCTGGCTAGGGTTTGTTGGGACGTCACATGATGGGGACGGATATTGGCGATCGATTCAGTGGGAAGGATTTTTTTTTTTTTTGAACTCCAGTGGGAAGGAATTGGATAGAGTTGTTAAAGTCCAGACTTCTTTTTTCTGCAAATATCCACATGACCACACCTCAATTCAGCCCAATCTATATACAGCGGGCCGCGTTTGGTATTATCTCTAGATGCTAACGATCTATGCATTTGCAATTTTCAAATGTTGTCATATTCCTGATCTATATTTATTTTCTAATGGTGATCAATGCATCCCAGTCTCTGGTTTTATTTTCAGATAATAAAGGGAACATCTGGCCTTTGCTTCGTCAGAACTCGGGAGATAAGGCCAAATTATTGTAGAGTTTGTGTTGATAGAAGATCACAAATGATGGTTGCTTGGATGAACGGGTGGACAGTGTCGGAGCAGGCCCCCGCCGGCCCCTTCGCCACGGCCAAAATGACGCTAAGTGCTAACCGTATTTAAATGTTTTCACTCTTTCCTGGGCGGTTCGAACAGGGCGTCTGAATCATGAGTTTGAACTACCGACGAAGAACAAAGCCATGGATTCGAACTGTGTGTTCGAACCACCGACGAAGACAAAGATGAAGCCACTACTTGCCTTGCCTGGGAAAAGGAAGTTCGAACCCGCCGCTCCGTACCGCATCTACTCCGGTACCCCGCAGGAGGCGATTTGAAGCGCAGGCAAGCTCGAATCGGACTTGACTGGCCAGGGACAAGATACCGGCAGCGCGTGGACCACTTGTAAGAACGGTTCCCTAGGTGACGTAGTCATGTCGGGCCAGTTTCTTGTAAGACAAGGCTTGATGTAAAAAGACCGGGTTATCCAGAAATCCCTTACTAAATATTATTTTTTGGTTGGGATCCGTGCCCTATAAAATAGCCGGCCCTTTACCCTGGGACGGACAACCTAACATTATTTGAGAGAAACCCTAATCATTACCCAGAGGTGCCTCAAGTCTAAGACTAGCGAAGTTGAGTCTATCGTTCGAACAGGGTCTCTTCCCCGAATCTATAAATTTTCTGGTTGGAACCATTGTTCCGATAGACAGGTTAATGTGGTTTTTCTAGCTTAATAAAAGAAGAAATTAAAGTGTATAATGAGGACGAGTTGAGACGGATGGCAGACCTGTCGTTGGATGTGGGAAATAAGTCCTAGGAATTTCATTATACTGGTCACTTAAACCTTCTTTTTTTGTTTGTATATTTTGTTGTTTGTGATGTTTAGTGTTTTTTTTTATAATGACGTACTTCATTTCCTTTCTTCATGCTAGGCCATAATACCACACTGATTTTGCCTACAAAAACTTCAAAGAAAATTGATAGTACATCATAGAGGAACAATATTGTCATTTTTTTGTGTCAGGTCTACCGGAAGATTCGGTCGACCAATTTTAATAAGATGATGAAAGAAAAAGTTCAGTTACAATTCTTGACAAAAAGTTGTTGATTTTGATGCCTAGGCAAAACCTTACATCAGTGAAGATAAACCGAGGAGGAAAACTAAAAGTATTTCAGCTGTTGCTTTTTATGAACACACCAGCCGATCTCCACAATGCTAGCATAATATGAATGGTTATCAGTAAGATAAAGGAAATCCAATTAGGGAAATAAGTAGGTCCTTCAAGGAATTTTGGAATGAACAGAAAGATCACTCAAAGGAGCCATAAATCTTGTCAGCTCCATCAAAATAAAGCTTACTTAGCTTTAGGCAGGAACAAAAACCGTTGTTATGAACTACTCCATCGGTTGCAAAATATACTCATTTCTGCACGACTTCTAAAATGTATTTTGACATTCCTCCGTCCACGTACATTTTAGAACTCGAGCATAAATGTCTATATTTTAAAATGGTATAAATGGCAAGATGGAGCGCTTACAACATCCCTGCTTCGAACTCATACAACCTGGACAACTTAAGTATATGGGGTTGTTTGGTTGAGTGACTAAGGTTGCCACAACTAAGATTAGGCATATGCCAATGTTATGGCATGACTAACTTTGTGATAAGTTAGAGCTGTTTGGTTGATTGACAAAAGTGTGGCAAATTTGTTAAGGGTATTGTTTGGATCCCTCCCACATAGTAAGGCACAAGTTTGGCAAAAGTCTGTTGTTATTTGGTTGATGCCTAACTTAAATATGATTACCTCTGCCCAATTAGGTGGTGAGATTACCACCCTAAGATATATGAGAACATGTTGTTGTATGTTTTATTCAAATAATTAATTAGAAAATATTTGCAATAATGAAGTCACAGAACAAAACTTAGGTCCAGGACAGGAAAAAATGAACAATCTCCAATCCTTTGCAACAAGAACAGAATAAACATGTATGCAGTGTGCTTACCGTGATGGTCCTAATTCCTACTCTAGCCACACCAGCGACTCGTCCTCACCGATATAAACTTGCAATTGCAGCCTAGACCATGACTCAGAGGATTATAGGAAAGGAAGATACATATCAAAATGAAATGAACAGGATGGAGCAGATTTTAAGAAAAAGAAACTTTTGGAGGGCAACACTTCTCAATGGAACAAATTAGCATTAGGGATTTTGAGAAAAAAAATTGAGGACCTAACTTCTCAATAACAAATTAGTTGTAGGATTTTAAGATAAAAGAAGGGGATCTGAATGGTAGAATGGTATGTAGGAGAGAAATGGAAGAGGAGAAAGGAGGAAAGAGAAGGGAATACTTGCCTGCTTGAGCTGCTTCGAGAGAAAAATCTGGGGAGAGAGAAGAGAGAGCATGGAGGAGTAGAGAGTATAAGAGCAGGTACAATAGCTAATTTAAGCTGGCTCTAAAAATTTTTTGTGCTTAGTTGGAGAAGAGAGAAGAGGAAAAGAGAGGAAATGAGCTCTAGATTTAGAGCTAGCTGCAGCACAAGTTCCAAGAAAATTTGTGAGAGAGGTGTGGGGCATGTAGTAATGATATGTTATCTATATATAACCAACTATTGTATGAATAGACTATTATGTTGGCTCTAATTAATATTTTAATTTTTGGAGTAAGCAATCAACTCTACTATTGATCTTGCTCTAACGGAGAGAGAGCACTATTGGTGTCAGATGCTTTTTCCAGGACTCCTGCCTTTTTCTTTCTTACTTCGCGCCACTGCTACGCGCCATTTTTTTTGGTAGGTGAGCATAACACCAGCTTACAAGTCTCATGTTTCACACCGCTAGCGAGCCGCAAGTGAGGCGAACGATTTTAGCGCCACAAGTCTGGCGCAAAATTCTACTGCAATGTACTTGTGAACTGCCACACTTTTTTTGGCAGCCTAAGGGGCGTTAGTCTAACAAACACTAGGCT
Source organism: Leersia perrieri (assembly GCA_000325765.3). Lineage (NCBI taxonomy): Eukaryota > Viridiplantae > Streptophyta > Magnoliopsida > Poales > Poaceae > Leersia > Leersia perrieri. The sequence continues at coordinate 2,969,777 of CM002485.1, forward strand.
AACTAGTTGTGACATGGTTAAATTAGGCTGTGGCATGTTGAGTCACCAATCCAAACGGCCCCTATATTTCTCAGCAACTTTATAGCCATCTACAGAAGACAATGCACCATCCTCTGAGTACCGATCAAGAAGTCTAGCAAGTACCATCGGCTTTGTTTTGGTTCTATCTTCATTAACTTGAGCAGGGTTGAGTTCCTGAGAATATGAAGCACTAGCTCCAGTTGATCTTTTAAGCCATAAAAACCCGTGACATGGACCAATTTGAGATGGGACTGAGGGCGAGAAGGGAGGCTCCGAAGTTTGCCATGACGATCACTATAGCGAAAACGATAATTGGGTTTCCAATTTTTTATCCATATCTGTCAAATCGGCGAATATGAATCATAGTGAGTCCTCGCAATGTGAGTGGTTTATGCAATATAATACTCCACTCGTTTCATAATGTAAGATGTTTTGACTTTTTACTTGCAACATTGACCATTTGTCTTATTCAAAAATTATAAAAGTATCATTTATTTATTTGTTTGTGACTTAGGGCCGTTTTGGATTGATGCCAAAACGGTGCCCTACCAATTTATTGGTGTTTTCTATAGTATGTTTGTGTGTTTGGATTGAAGCCAACCATTGGTAGTAACTTTGTTCAATTTGGCAATTATCTAGAAGTTTCTTCTCTATAATAACATAAATTGGCTTCAAATTGGTATCAATTTAAACACCTATAATATAACTCTACCCTATCAATACTTTGGTAGTACCAAAACTTACCAATAATTTGGCACTACCATATATTTGGTAGGATAGAGAACCAAATAGGCCCCTACTTTATTATCAAAATAACTTCGTGCATGCTTTATCATTTTTATACTTGCACTAAATTTTAAATAAGACAAATGGTCAAATGTTATAAGCAAAAAGTCAAAACAGCTTACATTATGAAACAGATGTATTACAAAATTTTAAGCATTGTCTAGCAAAAGAAAAATAAGCAATGTCTCTAGACTACCTAATTTATTCATAATGACAACACTTGAAATAACAAACTTACGTGAAATTCCAAATTTTCAATAGAGGAGCTGCCTCCAGGAGGCAGGCGAAGTTGAGGACATCTGTCTTCCTTTGAAAGAAAAAGGTTAAATCCAATCTCAGATGCCTTAGACAAGTAAATACTGGAGGTTTTTCCGGTAAAGAAGTTATCTACAAAAAAGAAGAAATTAATTATAACCAAACTGAACCTGGCGAAACATAAATGTTGGGGAGAAAATTGTATGTAGCACAAACCTCAAGTTCTACACATTTGATTGTCAGTGTCTCAAGAATGGGCAGAGAAGATGTACTGGGCAATCCAGTGAAGATGTATGTGAGAGAGGATAAATCATCTGATGAATCTATGCATAGACTTGTCAAAGTTCTAGGAGGCGCTAACGGTATCGAGGAACCCCCATATTCAAGTGTTTTCAAGCCCAAATTAAACTTTATCTCTTGAACCATAAAGCAAAAACTGACATGCAAATGCTTCAGGTTGCCTGAAGGATAGGATGTCTGTATTCTTGTAAGCTTTTCACACGAAGACACTCCAAGAAACTCTAAAACATGGCATTTTGGCAACAAAAGCTGAAGTTCCTCATCAGTAATGTCCATGTTCTCTAACTCTAGCTTTTTAATATTCGGAAATCCCTTAAACTTTTCTGGCTTGTTTAGAGAAACACCACATAGTTTCAAAGATTGTAAATGAGAACTATTAGTAGCAGAGAAGATCTCTAAAGGGAACTTATACGGTTTATATACAACACTGAAAGGTATGAAATGGAATATAAGCTCCTTTGTCTTTGCTGCAATAGCAAAACCCAACCATCTATCAACTGAATCTGCATATTGACTGCTCATTGGTACATGAGCAACTTCCAATTTGTCAACCCCTGCACCAGAGTGTTGTGTTAAGACTGCTTCAACAGTATCAATGGAATCTTTATCAGGTCTTCTGGAGGAATAACGTCTGTAGTTGTAAGACCTTGGCAGTATTAATTCAAAAGAAAACACCAAGTTTCTGCGGGAACACCAAATACGTTTCCACTGCTTTGATAATATACTTGTCCTGGCAGCCTCTTTTATTGGCAATTGTGATGTGATGCTGCACAAAATATCCTGTACCAGAGGGGAAAAAAACGGTTTTATGACTATTTTCAGCAGCAGAACCTGTTTAAATACATCATTATGACTATTTTCTGCATTTCGGACATTGACAGGTCTATGCATACAATATTCATAAGATGATTTATTTTATACTCTTAAACCCTGGCAATGACTGACTTGCAAATATTGTGAAATTCATGCCAGTACAATATTTCAAGAAGACACCAACTGATTCACCTTTTTTTTTGCCGGAACAGCTGAAGGATTAGCCGTCCAATTTCATTAAGATTGTGGGAGAAAAAGTTTTTAAACAGAAAAGATACAGTTCATCGACGGTATGCCATCGATTTCAAGGAGAGGGTATGCCCTCTCAGCACTAGCTAGAACAAACTAGCCATAGTTTTACATGAAACTAGCAGAAGACAAAGCAAAGTTAATCGCCATCTTTGAAGATTCCTGCAGCCTTCCATTGGATCACCTCCTCTTTGATGTCTTGCACCAGTTGATTAGCTGTTCTGGAAGAATGATTGAAGATTCTAGCATTTCTCTCTTTCCAAATCATCCAGCTGACTAGGATGACAAGGGAATCAGCAGCTGCTCTGTATTTGGTCTGAAAAACTTGCCTCATTTGCAGCCACCAGGTGTGCAGTTCAGCTTGTTGAGATCCAGGAACCGGGAAGTCAACCGTGGTCCAAATTCTGATTTGGTTCCACACACTGTTGGTGAACCGGCAACTGACGAAAAGATGATGACAATCCTCTTCATCTGTTTGGCAGAGAACACAACATTGTTCATGTGGCCACCCCCTTAAGCTCAAGTTGTCAGCTATAAGGCATTTTCCTTTAGTTGCTAGCCACATAAAAAATTTGGGTTTGCCGGGTGCTTTAGCTTCCCAAATCAGCTGTCCAATTTCACAGTTTGTGCAGGTGGCAAAGAAGAAGTTGTAGGCTGATTTTACCGAAAATGTTCCATCTGTAGAGAAGTTGCAGGAGATCTTATCTTGCACATCTGGTTGTAGTTGCACCTGGCTGATTAAGTTCCACAGTTGTAGATATTCGTCCAGAGCCCTTAAAGACAGTGACCCTCGCAGGTCCTTCACCCATTTGTTTTGCTGTAATGCATCATGCACCGAACTGATTCACCTTTTGTTTTACATATTCCAATTGATGCTTGATTGGGACAATATTACAAGAGTATTAGGCGCATCAATTTCCCAGAATGATCTAATATTAACACTGGCAATAGATTATGGCATTTGTATACATACCGTGGGTAAGTCACTCAACTTCAGACCTCGCCCCTTTCTTTCAACGACTGCTCCATCAAGAACACCTCTCTTCCTCTTTGCCATCTGAATGCATTAACCTCTGCACCTATATCTGCATTCTGCAACGAAAATTTTCGTGAGAAAACTCATTCATTGATTTTTACAGTGCTCCTCTCAAATCAAAGGAGTGAGTTGGATTTGGTTATGTTGGCAATTAAGCACAGATATACCAACCAATTGAGCGGCTGGAGTGGAGGCACGATGCAGTGGCTAGGGCATTGAGGGGATATTGAATTGAGATCGATGCAGCGAGGAAGTAGGAGACCGAGATGGCAGTGTGCGTTCGAAAAGGAAACCAATCCATGATCGCCGAATCACGCGGAGATTAGTTTCGTCTTCTTCCCGGAGCGAGAAGACGGGAAGAAGGAAACCATACATACACAGCATTAGTTTGGGCACAAAATACTACACAGACTAATTATTTTTTTCAGACTTTTTCAACACGGATATATTGCAATTATGCTTTCTATATTTTTTATTTATTTTATTCTGTTCGTTGATAATTTTTTTACGACGAGTTTTTTTTAAAAAAAAGACATGGACAACAATATCTACATGGCACGACTATGGACGGATGTTTTGAGTTGTTTCATTCCGATGGGAAAAAAATATTTCAGTGCTTGAGAAAAAAAATTTCATAAAATTTATTCTATGATTTTTCATCACTTAGTATGAAATGTTTCATCACTTCTGTCAAAAAGATGTTTCAAATAAGGATGATTGAAACACCAACAAGACAATATATGCGTGTACATATAAAGAAAACTAACTGCAATATTAATATTAAAAAATAATTTGTATGCAATATAACAATAAATTGATTGCAACATCAAAAACAAAACACTCCACACAACATCAAATAAACACAGGGTATTTGCCACAATTTATCCCCTCCTTCCACACAACATGATAACAAATGTGGTGGCTGCAGCAAGCACCCATGAAATTAACTCTCTCCCAACCTTTCCTCCCTCTCTTCATGGAGGGTATTGCCCAGATCTATTTTCCTAATAAGATCCGAAGAGAAAGCTAGGGTGGGATCCATCTAAGAACGTATTTGAGCCCATCACAAATAAAGCAAAGTCTTAAGGTTTTTTGTGAAAATATCTCTTTATTGATCACATCCCAATCAGGCTCAAGCAGCACATGATCCAAAGTTCGTGAAAGGCAAGACACCGTGAGATGGTTTTAGATTATAATCGTATCATTTTCATGAATCTGAGACGAGTTGATCGACTCTTGCAGAAAAAAGACGACCAGCTAAATCAATTTACTTAACCAAACAATATCGTGTAAAGTTGTATAAATATACTGCTCCACATAAATATATTCGTAGTTAACTGACTACACAAGTGAGTTCTCAAAAAAAAAAAAAAAACAAAACAAAACAAAACTGACTACACAAGTGTAACACGTGCTCATGTTATATCAGATGGTAACTTTACATTAATTTCACTGCCTAGTCATACATGCACTAATTGTGCATCATGCACTGTATGTGCGCATATATCCATGTGATTTAGCAGAATAACGTACGTGCTGATCCAGTAGAAACTAACTACTCTCATCGATTACTTTCGGACATGGACCTCTAGCGCTGCCTGCCGTTCGGACTTCGGAGTATATATATGCATGCACACCACAGTTATCTCGCCTCGATCACAAGATTTAATCGGTCTGATTGCTATTAGCATGCTTTGACGTTCTGCAGGCAGCTAATTCAGCTAATTTACCGAGCTTGACGACTGACCGGAGATGGAGGGCTACTAGCGGTTGTGTTTTTTGCTGACTTCTCCTGCCCATCCTGCACAATAATCTGAAATATACCAGTATATCTTTAGTGATAGACCAATCCATAACAAAATAAATAATATTTACATATAATTTTTTAATAAAATAAATGATCAAATATATATTTAAAAGTCAACAGTATCGTATATATATATATATTAAAAAGGGAGGGAGTATGTAGTAGCGATTAAATTTCAGAAATTTGACTAAACCTTATCCTAAATATCAAAGTATATATTTATAATTGTCTGTCTATAGCTTAGAAAAGTATGTGCGACTTTATGTTAAAAAGTAGGGATTGCATATATATTATTTGACTGAAAAACCTCTAAAACCATTCGAATTTTACACTGTCCTATCTTTAATACATAGATCCAATCAACCCAAACCCTATCCTCTCCTTCCTCCCTCCTTCCGTTCCCATCTCGCAAACATTCCAACATCAATCTCCCGCCTCCATCTGCCACTGTTGCCCTAGCCTTACCAGTGTTGGTGAGGCCTGCCTAACCTCCACCCCCAAACACCACCTCTATTACTCAAGCCGGCGGTGGTAAGGTGCTCCCACCCCACCATCTTCCCGTCTCCTACAGTTCTCCGCCCAAAAATGCCACCTTCATGCCCGCCTCCTAACCACTCACTCTCTACTTTACTTCCACGTCTAGCGCGCACTGGCCCACTGCCTCCTGACCTTGTGGTTGCGGCGACACTGTCGCCCGTCGATGGGTCAACACTCACCACTACCGACGATCATCTCTCTAAGTTTAGGGAATGTCACCTCTTCCCCTTCCTCCACACTCCACTCTGAATCAGGGTTTGAAATTCCAGAATGGAATTTCTAAAATTTCAGAAATTTTGCCGTTTCGGTGGTCCCAAATACGAAATAAAATTTCAGCAATTTCGGTCAAAATTTATCAAAACAATCAAAATCCCCAATCTGATTGGATATGGCTCATATTATACATTGTTTTCCTACGTTGTTAGCTCCAAGAAGCTATTACGATCTACCCCTATGGAAAACAAACAACATTCATTCAACATTATGTTCAAAATTTAAAATTCGTTTGAATTTTTCATCCGAAATTTCTGAAATATATCCGAAATCCCCGGAAATTATTTTCGATTCCGACAAACCGAACCCCTTCTCCGAGTCAGCAAAGAAATTCTTAAAATAAAAATTGTCCAATGGTGATTAACAATCTGTTGGTAGGAGGGAGGGACTACCTGCAGCTCTAGTAGATGAAGCAGGCGCTGTGCAGTGTCGACCTGGCTGACGACGGGAAGGATGTGCCCATACACATGCTCCACGTTCTTGCTCGCGTCATCAACCTTTCCGGCATGGTGATAACTCCTCAAGAATCTGCGCAGGCAGCAGCTGGTCGTGCAGATTTGGATGATACTCTCCGCCTCCTTGACGCACGCCTCCAGCTGCCGCGCGAGCACCGTCCTTATATCCGTCGTCGCCGCCGCCGTCGATGTCGGCGGCGGCATCAGGTGTTGCAGGTCACGGAGGAACGCGACGCGCGGAGCCTGCCGGCAATCGTGCTTGTTCCGCCGGATCTTGGCCGCCCTCGCAATGATCGCACACACCAGCGCTACAAAAAGGGCAATGACGACTACTACTTCATAAACCTATGACATGCGGAAAAGTCATTTTAGAGCTTGTATATACACCTAGTTTTTTACGTGGTTCAAATAGTTATACAAAAATTTTAAAAAAAATTGGTTAGATGTGTTATGATAATATAGCTCGCAAACATGCAACTTTAAATTAAACCTATATTTAAAGAAACAAAATTAACAAATTATGTCTATACTACGCAGTGTAAAATTTTGTTATTTTTATATGTCTAAATATAGGTCAAATTTAAAGTTGCATATTTATAAGCTAACTTATATTATCACAACACATCTAACCATTTTTTTAAAACTTTTATATAATTATTTGGTCCGTATACAAACCTTAGGTATACAACTAAGTTGTAAAAATCCTTTCCTACGACATACGGCTTGTCGTCGTCTTCATCAGTACCCGCCGAAAAGCCCCTGGTGCCAGAATACGGCGCTCTATCGCGGCCTGCCATGTTAGCTGCCGAGCTGGCTATCTAGGGCTCTAGGCCACTGGTTACCTTACCTATCTTATCTACCCAGTTAGCTCCTCTCCTCGCCTGTAATTTTTGAAGGCTAGAAATGTTATATGAATGGATGGAGTAATTAATTAAGGAAAAAGACTATATGTACTAACTAACACTAATGTGATAGTTTGTGAGTAAATCTATACAATCTATAATTCATATCTACTTATGAACGGATGGAGTAATTAATTAAGGAAAAAGACTATATGTACTAACTAACACTGATGTGACACAGGTTGTGAATAAATCTATACAATCCATAATTCATATCTACTTAAATCAAATGGCGATTGGTATTGTTTCGGCTCTATATGCTACTCTCTCCGTACCCAAATTAGATATATCGTTTTAACTTTTCTGGTAAGTTGTAATGTTTGAATATTTATCTTATTAAAAAATTATTATAAATATAAAAATATTGAGCCCACTTAAAGTACTTTTGATAATAAACAAGTGAAAAATAAAATAAATAATATTTTTTTTATTTTTTTAATAAGAGACATGGTCGAACGTTAAAAATAAAAACTTATTATTTTAGGACGAAAGTATAAGTGACAACTACAGTGATCATTAACTAATTACCGCATGGAGCGTACAGCCTTTAATTAGGAAACGAGAGGAGAGGAGGGAAGAAAATTCTATGCAGAGCTATTAAATTAATTTTTTCATTGTGTCAACAAAACCGTTTCGATATTTGATCAAACGTTTAATGTGACGTCCAACAATTTTTTTTTGGTAAACTAAATTAGGCTTACTTTGATTAAACCATATACTCCACTTGTGTGCAGAGCTGCGCACGGCATGGCGCCGCACGTGCCCTTCTAGTATACAATCATGATCCCCTCTATTGTTTCCAGTAACTCCATGTGTCCACCTATGATATCACTGTATATTTATATGCACAGTGATTTGATTGGGAAGCTATTATATCTCTCTTTTACTCCTGACTTACACACCTCTTTACCATATAAGGAGCAGATTCTTGGCGTTCTAGAAGGGTCTAGAGTACCATCTAAGTTTTATCATAATAATTAAAATTGATTATAGCTCTTTTGTCTCTTAATAAATTCAATGACTAATATTCATCATTAACATGACGTGGCTCATTCTGGTGGCATACTATATATAAAATTCCCTTTTCACTGGTTATGATTGATTTAAAAAGAACTAAAATCAATCTAAATACCACACATGTATTATTTAGGCTACTCAAAAAACTAGTAGGGCAAGAATTGACACTAACCAAAACGGCCTAAAACTAATCCTCTCCAGTTAGGCCTGTTCAAATAGGGACCAGCCCGATAGTGCACCGGGCTGGGCTTGAGCCTAGAATTCGTAGTAAAAATAACATGAGAAAAGCCCAAACCAGCATATAAAAAACCTTCAGTTTATCTCTGTGCAAAGAAATAAATAAATATAGGAAGGAATTACAGAGGGGGACCGGGAAAAGGATTAACCCGATCTATATGCATGGGAAATGCTCCCGTCGTGACGTCCGGTGGGAAGGAAGAAAATTGAGCCTGCTGTTGATAAAAGTATGAGGCCCGACGTCCACTGCATGACCAGCCTCATCCTTTCCTATGTGCTGCAGTTAGCACGCGCAGAGCACATGCTCGAGCACAACAAGAGCAGCGTTGCACTGCATGTATATATACATGCACGGCAATCCTGTAAAACTTCGGGACCCTGTGCGAAACTCCAAACGAGACCCAAACTTAAGTGATAAAGTAAAAATAATGGTGTATACCATATTTATTATTACCTCTGTTTTAGATTGTAAGGCGTTTTGACTTTTTTCTTATAATGACCATTCGTTTTATTCAAAAATCTATAAAAATATCATTTATTTTGTTTGTGACTTACTTTATTACTTTAAGCATGACTTGTTATTTTTTATATTTGCAAAAAAAATTGAATAAGACGAATGGTCAAACATTATAAGAAAAAAAATCAAACACCTTACAATCTGAAACGGAGGGAGTATTTTTTTGACGAAAAATGGAGGGAGTATATTATAATATAATTTGATAAACTAATAATTGTACGTGTTGTTTGAATATATCTGTATATAATTTCAAAGCATTGACTACTACACACATCCTTTTCTTGACAAAACATCATTCATTTTTTATTATATTTTTAAATAAAGTCATTGATGATATATTCATAATTTATCTTCGCTAGAATGTTTAACTCTCTGTTACTATTGTACCAAATCTGTTGATGCGTGTGCTCGACACGCGGGGATCCCGAGGACCCATTTTTGTTCGGCACAGGGGTGCGGAATGCGAAGGCCTGAGTTAAGGGGAAGAAGAAGGTGGGCAGGAAGGAGAATCTTGCTAAGCACACAAGACACAGAGATTTATATGGGTCCGGGCCACCAGGGAAGCGTAATACCCTACTCCTGTTCTTGTTGTTGATATGGTGGATGAAGAATTATAAAGAGGAGTTCTCTCCCGGGTGGTGCTAGAGCTGATGACAGAGATGAGCTGGGGTTTTTCTGGGGTTGGACTAAAACCACCCATGCAACGGTGGACTTGGGCCTCCTTTTACAGGGCAAGGGGACACCACAGTCGTCCTGGGTTTTTCTAGCTTCGTGCTTATCGTGGGCGGCCACTGCTCTGTCTTGTCGGGGGCCTGCCCCTATTCCTGCTCCTATCGCCACGTCACGGGGGAGCTGGTGAAGAAAATAGGTGGCGTGGCCACCATGCTGCTGACAGGATTGCATGGTCAACCTACCTAATCATCGGTGGGGCCTACCTGTCAGCGGGCCTCAAACCGTGGTAGGGGTGACGTAGGCCATATATACTCATTGCCTCCCCTCCACGCGGTTGTCCAACACATTAAATGCGACGGTGACAGGCGCGGGAGAGGGGCGTGCATCTGACCGCACGGTCAAATCGTGGTCACAGGGATGAAGACTTTCTCCCCTTTCTTCCTTGACACGGGCGAAAAGTTGTGATGATGAAGAGCTGACAGTCACGCCTCACTTCGCATTAAATGCGACGGGGCAGGTGTCAGGCCCCTCTCTCGGCATTTAAATGCGGTGGTTGGCTATTGGGACGTGTCATGATCATACACGTGGCCTCCCCGCAGGCCTCCGGACGCGTCCTCTTCAGGGGCGTGCCACGTGGCCTCGGGTGGCCCGAACCCCTTCCACGGGGTGTGGCCTCCCCGTAGGCCTCCGGGCGTGCCCTCCTCAGGGG
>CM002485.1:2980462-3047105 GCA_000325765.3 Leersia perrieri
GAGTGGCCGTAATCCTCGTGCATAGGTCCGAAGTGGTTCGGGCTGTCGCGATCGCCTGGCCCCTTATGCTTGGGCAAGGCGTCGGGCTGCCTCGACTCCTCCCTCGGACGCGGACCTCTAGGTGTCAAACGATGGTTAGCCTCCTGTGGGTACCCCCATATCCATATCACCGACAGTAGCCCCCGGCCTTCGTGTCGGATCGAAGGACCGAGTCGGAGGCCTATACATTGGTTTGTTTGACCTTCCTGCACACATGCTAACAGAACCAAATCCTGTCAGAATTACAGGGGCGGCCGGCTCAACCCTCCCTCTCAACTTGGTGTTACTTGGTGAGCATTTATGTCATGATTTTTAAGGTAGCTTCGGGCAAAGTACGAGCACAGAGACCTCGGAAGCCTGTCTTCGTCCAGACTGGCCAAGCCGGATACTCTCGGCCTCCTTGACGCACGCCTCCAGCTGCCACGCGAGCACCGTCCTAATATCCGTCGTAGCCGCCGCCGTCGATGTCGGCGGCGGCATCAGGTGTCGCAGGTCACGGAGGAACGCGACGCGCGGAGCCAGCTGCCGGCAATCGTGCTTGTTCCGCCGGGTCTTGGCCGCCCTCGCAATGATCGCACACACCAGCGCGGCAAAAAAGACAATGACGACTAATACATCCAAGAAGATCAGCACGGCCTGCAGCTCACGGCGGCCAGAATACGGCTCTCTATCGCCGCCTGCCATGTTAGCTGCCGAGCTGGCTATCTAGGCCACTGCTTACCTATCTTATCTACGCAGCTAGTAGTTCCTATCTCCTTGCGTGAATGCAACTTCTGAATTTTGGTTGATAACTGACGCTGACGCCATGCATTTATATTGTTTCTCCTCCCTGTACCATGCACATACCCAAAAGAAAAAAGAAATTCCAAGCATGACCCAATTACCTAGGCCACTGGTTACCTATCATTTTTGTTCCCGTGTAAAGTTGGATTTATTTCATGATAAAGGTTTATTTACTATTCTCCTCTCCGCACAATAACTTCTATTGCTCAGTTGTCGTGGTAGCGGCCTTTTGTTGTGAGGCTATATATTTAATGTTATGAAAACTAGCTGAGGTAAAAGGTTAAGACTGTCCTTAGAGTAAGCATAATAGGTGATGCAAGAATATCGTTAAAATTGCCAACTCCTATTTTCACTTGTGTCGATGAGAAATAAGATGAGAGAGAAGAGAAGCGGGATCTAAATTTATAGCCAGTTACATCATAAGCTCTAAAAAAATATACATAACTAATTATTATGGGCGGTTAAATTGCTTGTGAATGACATGCCAATTTTTAGAGACATAATTGATAGGTGGGTTAATAAGAGTATATAAAAGAAATAAAAAGTTCATGTTTTTTAATATTTGACCATTCGTCTTATTAAAAAAAATTACGAGTTGATCGACTCTTGCAGGAAGAAAACGACCAGCTGAATCAATTTACTGAACCAAACAATATCGTGCAAAGGCGTATAAATATACTGCTCCACATAAATATATTCGTATTTAATTGACTACACAAGTATAACACGTGCTCTTTGTTATGTGATATCAGATGGTAACTTTACATTAATTTCACTGTCTAGTAGCACAGTACATACAGACACTCATTGTGCGTGAACTATCCCTGTGATTAGCAGAATAACGTACGAGCTGATCTAGTAGAAACTAACTATTCTCATTGATTACGTTCGGACATGGGCCTCTAGCACGTACAGCCTGCCGTTCGGACATGTCTGTTTCTTCAGACCTGCAAATTATGCGTGCACAACACAGTTATCTCGCCTCGATCACAAGATTCAATCGGTCTGATTGTTACTAGCTCGCTTTGACGTTCTGCAGGCAACTAATTTACCGAGCTTGATGACTGACGTCAGGAGATGGAGGAGTACTAGCTGTTGTAGTTGCCGACTTCTCCTGCCCACCCTGCACAATAATCTGAAATATACCAAAGAGACGACATTGAATATATAAATTGATGTTTAAGATAAGATTTAGTCAAATTTCTAAAAAATAATCGCTACTACATATATATATAGCCTAGAACATAAAGGGAAAATTGGTATGCACAACTTTATGTTTAAAAAAACCAGGTTGTTGCTCTGGTGGTTTCTATTATTAGTATTATATATACTATCAAAAGAAAATATTTTGGTCATTGGCTTGTAAGGATAAATTAGTATTACCTCAGTTTTTTTTTTAATTTGACGCCGGTTAGCTCAAAGCTGAGGTAACCAGCATCAAGTATAGAAAGTCGGAGAGAGTATTTTATAAGTTTGTGATTAAGAGAACATTAATATTTTTGCAACGTGTTGCACTTAATAAAAAATAATTTTACTCCTCCATACTCATGTTTGATATATATAAACTAATATACTTCCCATATTTCTACTGCCATTATTAAGAAGGTAGCAGAAGAAATCAGTTTATTCGTCCTTCGAATACAAACAAATATATGATTTAGATTGATCTTTATTGGCACTAAAAACTAACGAAGCGAAGCTCAAAGTAGAGAGACTCCATAATATTTTGACAGAAAACCCTCCAAAACCATAAATTTTTGCACTGTCCGATCATTATTTCGAATGGTGGTTAATTAGCAATTTGTTGGTAGAAAGTTGGGACTACCTGCAGCTCTAGTAGATGAAGCATGCGCTGCGCAGTGTCGACCTGGCTGATGACGGGAAGGATGTGCCCATACACATGTTCCATGTTCTTGCTCGCGAAATCAACCTTTCCGGCGTGGTAGTTGCTCCTCAAGAATCTCCGGAGCCAGCATCTCGTCGTGCAGATGCGGACGATACTCTCCGCCTCCTCGACGCACAGCTCCAGCTGCCGCCCGAGCACCGCCCTGATGTCCATCGAAACTGCCGCCGGCGGCGGCGCCGCCGGAGGCATCAGGTGTCGCAGGTCACGGAGGAACGCGACGCGCGGCGCCAGCTGCCGGCACTCCTGCCTGTTTCGCCGGGTCTTGGCCACCCTCCTAGTAATCGCACGCACCATCGCGAGAAAAACGGCAATGGCGAGTATTATCTGCAAGAAGGTCTGCAGCTTGTCGTAGTATTCAGTACCCGCCGGAGCGCCGCCGGCGCCGGCGCTGGACGGGAAGCCCCTGCTGCCGGAATTCGGCGCCCTGCCGCCCGACGCCATATGTGTTAGTCGGTAGCTATCTAGCTGCCGAGCTGGTTATCTAGAACAGCCGGCGGTTCTGAGTTCTGGTCGATCACTGACCTCTGAATTCTGATCCATAGCTGAGACGACATGCATTTATATTATGAGGTTTGCTCCGATGCTTTCTACTGTCTTCGTCCCATATTATAGCAATCTAGTATAGGATATGATACTTTCTACATTTCTAGAGAAATCATCTTTAATGAGAGGATTAGCCAAAATCCACAGTAGTCCCAACTAAAATCCAGGACTAAAATTTTTTTTAGTCCTGCTTTAAAAGTGCAGTAGGACTATATGATCTTTTAGACCATATTTAGTCTCGGTTTCATTTATGTTAGAAGATGTCAGGGCGTCAAGAATCTTTAGTCCCGATTTATAATACCAATCAAAACTAAAAATAGTAGATCTTTGTTCCCGATTGATATCTCCAACCGAAATTAAATATCTCCTCATGTTCTTATATTTTCGGCGAGAGGTGCCTGATCTCAATGTATTTGATCTTTTGTTAGGATTTGTGCTGAATTTGTTTCTGAAAATTTGTGATATATTTGATCTGAGAATTTGTGATGTATTCGATCTGTGATGTGAATATGTATGATATATTTTTTTTTAGAATTTGTGATGTATTGATATGTGATTTGGAAATGATTTTGATTTGAGGATTTCATGATTTGAGAATTATTTTGGGATGTAGTGATTAAAAACAATAAAAGAAAAAAGAAAAAAACTAGTATCAAATAGCACACTAACACCTGCTCAAGAATCTTTAGTCCCGGTTTGTAACATCAACTGGGACTAAAAGTAGATTTTTAATCGCGGTTATTTTAACTAGAACTAAAGATGAATATCTTTAGTCCCGAATTCGCTGTCACAGTTTGCAACCTAGGAATAAAGATGAATATCTTATAAAATATTTTGAATTTAAGTCAGATTTGACAAAGTTTGATTTATAATTAAAAAATCATAAATATCCTATAAATTTAATAACTTAGGCTGTGTTTGGATTTAAAATTTTTTGGCTAAAAACATCACATTAATGTTTGGACACACATTTAAAGTATTAAACGTAGACTAATAATAAAACAAATTACATATTCCGACTGTAAACTGCGAGACGAATCTTTTAAGCCTAATTAATCTGTCATTAGCACATGTTGGTTACTGTAGCATTTATGGCTAATCATTAGGCTCAAAAGATTTGTCTCGCAATTTAGATGCAAACTGTGTAATTGATTTTTTTTCATCCATATTTAGTGCTTCATACATATGTCCAAGTATTTAATGTTACGAAAAAGTTAGAAGTTAGAAGTTGGCAGGTGAAAACTAAACAAATCCTTATACTCCTACAGAATAAGATCAGTATTGTTCGGCTCTCATAGGATACAAAATCGGAACACCGACAACCACGTGCAGCAGTGATCATTAACTAATTACCGTATGGAGGCGTACGGCCTTTACGAAAAACGACAGAAACAGAGAACTATCGCGAGGGAGAAAATTAGGAGTAACACCAACGCGTTGATGTTGCCGTGGCTTGATAGAAAGGACGACGGATAGATGAAGGTCAATAATCTACCTCACATATAAGGTGATAAAAAACGCACCACTCCTTTTTCAACATAAAGAAATGAACCACAAACAGATCACATCGATCGTGATATAAGTTTGTCGTGTTTCCTTAATTTTCGTAGAACAATCAGCAAAAGAAAAAAAAAAGTAAAAGGGATCACTCCACCAAATTAAAATGAAGGATAAATTCGATCTAGATTAGACAGTTATATATAGTACTAGAGTAATGCTGTGGTAAGATGCACAAAAGCTGAATCCCTTCGTTCTGTTGTGCCAAAGGAATGTGTTAGACCACCCATGCCTGCTATAATCCTCCATCTTTCACAGGGCTTTCGGATATTCGGATATCAACTGAATGGATCAGGATCAAGATCATTAGCATGTTTATTACCCTGGAAACTAACACTCTGTTCTGAAGTAAATCAATTACATGGTCTCCGGCTAAAATAATGCAAACCCGTCTGCCATGTTAGTGGAGGCCTAAAGCTCCATATATTGGTTTACTTGAGATGTGTGATTTACACATGTTGTTAGCAGAAGGTCTAATTAGAGTGGCCCATAAATTATGCTCATTTAGCGAGAAAGACTATGCATAAGTGTACTTTGGAGGCTTGATGGCCATAGTAGCTTGTACAACAGTATCGACGATCTTGTCCTGCAGGATTACACATAATCACTAAACAATAATATCATGCTGCAAAAAGAAATTTATTATAACTATTTTATATATCTCTGAGCATAATCATTTTTCATCTGGGGGTCCATAGCTCAGTGGTAGAGCAATCGACTGCAGATCGATAGGTCACCGGTTCGAACCCGGTTGGGCCCTCCAAATCTGTATATAATTTTTTCTTTCTATTTGATGGGCATCTTTTTTCATATCTTAATCTGCTAATTACTTTTTCAACTATTTCCTGTCATTGGAATTTTTATCCATTTTAAAAAGCTAAGTATTATAATTTTTCTCAGTTGTGTTTTTTCTCTCGATTGCCTCTCATTCCACGTCTTCTCATGGGCATTTTATCATTTGTATAACCTAACTGTTACTAAATTTTTTAGTTGTGCTTTTTACTACATGTGTAGT
Source organism: Leersia perrieri (assembly GCA_000325765.3). Classification (NCBI taxonomy): domain Eukaryota; kingdom Viridiplantae; phylum Streptophyta; class Magnoliopsida; order Poales; family Poaceae; genus Leersia; species Leersia perrieri. The sequence continues at coordinate 2,986,306 of CM002485.1, forward strand.
ACGTAATTCGTAGTGCCTACGTGCGCGCGTCTACCACGCAAGGCAAAGTAATTCGTAGGATTCGGAGCTGCAAAACAACTCAACCATGGAAGTTTCTTGTGCTGATCAGTAGCTAACTAGAACATCCATAATACGTTTCAAAAAAAAAAAAAGAACATCCAGAATAGAGGGAAAACAAAATTAACAGATGCAGGAAAACTGAAGCCCCATCTTACTCTCAAGACATCTTACCATCCTTACACTCCGTTCAGGACTGCTCACCGTAACACACACAAATGGCATAGCAGACATCGCCAATTCAACACATGTATCCCACAAGATCAGATGAGGTAAAGCGGAAACAAAATCAAACAATCGAATGCAGAGCTCTCTAGGTTGTGAGTTCCATGATGGCTGTAACAATATCGCCGTTAGCCGCCTTGAGTGCCTTCACCGCCCTGGACCTCGAGACCGAGGCCTGGGTCATCACCAGGTCAATGTCCTTTGGCTCGATGCCAGTATCATCGACGGTCTCATCGTCATCCTGAGCTGTTGCAGTCGATGCCTCTGGCTTTGAGAGCATGCTGCTCAGATCAGGTGCCTTGAATTGCTCCGCAGCCTGGGTCTGCAGCTGTGAGCTCAGGTCCTCAATCTTGGCCTCGCCGAAAATGACATAGGTGTCTGAAGCTGGGCTCTTGAAGACATCTGGTTTGGAGATGAGGAAAAGGATCTGAAATGGGGCAAAATTTGCTAAATCAACAGGAATCCAACCAATGATAGAACTATATAAATTGACTAGATAACAGCAGTCAGAAGCTCGCATTCTTGCTCTTCTTGACCGTAACACGGCTGACACCGGTGATAGCCTTCATGCCAAGCTTCAGCATGGCCTTCCTGCTCTTTTTCTCGCTACGACTCTGCTTAGATCTTCCACTGGCATCACCTCCTGGTAAAAAGAAAGAGTAGGCAATTGTATTCAGAAACAGATCAATTGGAAAATATAGTCCTTTATTTTAAGAATTAGCAAAAAAAAAAAAAAAAAACACATGACAAGTTACATATCTTGCAAAACTGGAATGGTCTATTTCATCAACCTGTTAATTTTAGGCAACAATCTTATTACCAACTCCAGGTCCCTTAAAGTTGGGAAAGAACTCCCCAACAAAATAGGGTACACACCTATAACCTACGTGAACCAAAATCAGTGCAAAAATGACATAACTTATAGAGCTGAAGGTACTCGAGTTACCTCCACTTTAAAAAACAATAATCTAGTAATTACTTCAGAGCCTAGTTAACTCTAGTAGCTTTAAAGCATCTATATTATATATCTCAGAGGCTTGTTATTTGTTAAGACTGAGATACATATAGTAAATTCCAAGGACCATAAAACATATCAACAAAAGAAGGCATGGCATTGAAATCCCAAGTCTGCAAGCAATATTGTCAAGCCAAAACGCATAGTTACAAACAATGTTTCTCAAAACAAATGTGTACAGGGAGTTGGAAAATGAACTTGACAGGTGAACTTTCAGAATCCAACAAACTAACAACGATTGCAGAGTGCGCACCCGGAGAATATGCAATACATAATAATTCTCAAGATTATAGTTAGCCAAAAACTGTTGGAATCGAGAAAAGTTTCACATACCCTCAACATCCTCATCATCTTTGTCATCCTCATCATCGTCATCTTCATCATGCTCATCGTCGTCCTCAACGACCGGCTCATCTCCCTGATGAAAATAAAAAAAGATTGTTTCACTTGTACACCATACATAACCGACAGTATTTTACCAAATTTCATCATCCGATTGGGAGTAAACCGCAGATTTAAATTTTCTAAAGATACAAGTATGTATACAATTCACAAGGGAAAGTTTACCAAGGCTAAAAAACAAATAATCCATTCTAACGCATCACTCCATCATACAGCCACCAGCAGACTGCAGACCATAACCAACCTATCAATCAACTAAGTATATATCAACTCCTCAATACTCGAGCTTCTACTTCCAATCAACCCCAACCCCATGGACCCAAATCCTATCAAGCACAAATATAATCTAACCCAAACCCTCACTACCCAGTGCCTAACTGCCTACTGCCCTCCCCTCTAAGAAATTCGAATCCTCACCTCGGCGAGCTTCTGCTCCTCGATCTGGGCGCGGAGCTGCTCCTCCTGCTTCTCGAGCTCGGCCGCCGTCATGGTGGGAGGAGGTGAAGGTGGCGGCGCCGGCGAGCAAGAGAAAAACCCTAGTAGCGGCGAATGGAGAAATGCGGTGTTGCTGTTTCTTCGGTGGCGGGCTGGGCTTGCGGGATTTTATACGGGTTAATGGGCCGTGGTGCGGCATGCTAATTTGAAGGCCCATTTGTTACAACTAGACGTTATTGGGCCGAATGGGATCTCGAATGGATGGGCCGGGCCGAAAGAGATCTCGAATGGGCCAGAATATAAACCTGAAATTCTGGCCCGTCAATTGTAACAGGCAACATATTCAGCTCAGTTAATCGGTGTATTACTTCAATCGAGTGTTTGAATGGTCTCCAGGTCATTATGGTAATCATTCAATAGCCTAAGTTGGCGTGGACATCTTTTTTTACCTGCATAATGAACACGTAAAGATAGAGCACATAGTAGGCATGCTCTTAGTCGAATCAAACCGAAGGCCTGAGGATGGAATGCGTGATTTTTTTTCTGAAGGGAGCCACGTTTCATATTGGACAGGAGATGGAATGTGTAATTTCCTTGATTGTAGTGCTTGTTTAGCTTATATCATTTAGAATATATTGGTAATATTGAAAACACACAACGGGTCCATAGCTCAGTGGTAGAGCAATTGACTGCAGATCAATAGGTCACCGGTTCGAACCCGGTTGGGCCCTGAGTAAATCGTTTTTTAAAAAAAAATTAACACGATCTTACTGGCAGAATTTATAATTACTTTGTTTCAGAGGAATGAAGTTTTAAAATCACCTTATTTGGATATTTTTACCACGTTATATCATCGGATTCATATATTTTTACCACGTTATATCAAATTTTTAACACGATCTTACTGGCAAAATTAAAAATCACTTTGTTCCAGAGGAATGAAGTTTAAAATCACCTTATTTGAATATTTTTACCGAGTTATATCAACGGATTCATATATTTTTATCAAGTTATAACAAACGGTTTCATTGCCTAGACGTATGACATGTGTTGACGCGATTCATATATTTAGTATAGCAAGTCTAAGACGTGCAACAAAAAATCTCAATTACCTCAGGCGCATAACAAAACTGGTCTCTCATTTGTAATTACATGTCAGCAATTTATCTGAATCTGAATTAAAACACTATTCTCAATTTGAAGTCGACGACTTCAACTCTCAGATACAAGAATTCGATGAATGTTACAAATAATTATGACTCGACAAAAGAATAAGAACGAACAGTGTTACAAGAAAGGCGCAAATCCATCGAATTCTTGGCCCTTCTTCCCATGGAGCATTTCAGCAGGTGTTAGAAAGTGGAAGCACACCATATTACACTACCCAACGATTATCGATTATTTGCAAGCTAGTTACAGCCGAGATCTCTGCATTCACGCCATCACCCACCAATGAACCCGAGCTGGTGAAGAATGAAGGCCAGGATCAGCATGACAATAGCAAGAACCAAGCCTTTCCTGCCTAAGAGCCAGTTCTTGGTCTTCTTTGCGGCTTCCACCCCTTGCTGTGCTCGGTCCATCCATCTCATCTGGATACAGAACAAGTGTTATTTATTCATCGGATTCTAGTTTCACATCGAGTAAAACTGAACAAACATGTTCAGGAAACAAGCAATCAGAATGGAGCCATAAAAGCTAAAATGGCTTGTCATTGGCACTAAGGAAATCACAGCATATGCATGCCTCTGTAATCTGTATGAGTTGCAATTGTGCAACAGGAGAGAGTGAAGGACACGTAGCAAATAAGAGATGGAAACATTTGATGGGTGTGGGGCGTTAGATTAGTGTTCTCACCATTCTATCCAATGCCTCAGGAGATAATGAAGACAAGGCTTCTTGAGCTTTGGCAGCGTCCTCCTTCGACATTTTCATTCCAAACTGCTCACTAATATTTGACATCATCTCTGGACTGATGTTCTTCATCATGGATGCATACATCTGTAGAAAGACAAATTTATTTTGATATCCAAATCCTATAAATTTTGTCAGGTAAGAAATTCATTGAGAATGTCCTTTAGTTACAACATTATATACCTTCCGCATCGCAGGGTCTTTCATAGCATTTCTCATGGTTTCCTGCATATCAGCTGTAGAAGCTGCACCAGGGGATGATGATTCCCCCATCATTCGGTTGCTTAATATTTCATCAGGAATTTCCGTGACATTTTGAGAAGATGAAGGTTGGCTGTTATCCACTGATCTCTGGGAAGCACTACTTGTTGAGGCTCTCGATGAAGGTTGAACCTTATTCTCTGGTCTCAAGGGGGCAGTACTAGGTCCACCCATATTAGAAGCAAAATTAAGCATATTTTGTAGTTCATCAGGAGACATATTCCCAATCATGTCAGATGCCATCTTAAACATTTCAGGAGACATTTCTGGCATATTAGGTCCCAAATTTTGAGGACTGGAGCTTGTTCCTTGCAACGAAGAAGCAGCTTGAAACATTTTCTGAAGTTCTTCTGGTTTCATTGTGCCAATCATATCGCTGGCAGTTTTTACTAGTTCAGGTGACATTCCCTGCATTCCCAGCTTTGATAAGCCATTAGCATCAATGCTTGAAGGCCCTGAATGTCTAGAGTTCCCTTCTTCAGGAGGTTGTGAAACAGTGTATCCAGTGGATGAACTTCTTTGACTGCTCGATGGCTTGGAAGCATCTTCATCTGTTACTTCTTCAATGAGAACACCTTCCAAGCAGTAAAATGAAAAAGAATTTGAGTTCCATGAGCCAAACTAAAGTTGCAGGATCTAACTAATGCAGGAAGGGATGCTGATATACTTTCCCACTAGTTGCTTACCATATTATGCCATAATCAAGCCTTACGTTGATTTAATTTGTTTCCTCTATTAAGCTATTTATGTCTAATGCTCATAGGAAAGACCTATTTATGCAAAACAAAAAAAAGGAACATACATTATCATAAAAGGGGATCATCTAACCATCGATTCGTTACCCAGCATGCTGCTGAACTGGTATTTAATAAAAAGCAAGATATGGAAATTCCAACAAAATTGTCTCTCATGAGAAGACATGTTGAGGAAAATACCTTTTGGATGCTTTGTTCCTTTCCCTTCCACGGCAAGTTTTTCTTCCGCGTCTCTGCATCACGAAAGGAAAACAGCAGGGCATTGAGAAGTAAATACTAATGTTTACGCTTGAATAAGGTCAGCAAAATTGTATATACTAGGAAACTTTTGGGAGATACATATGAAACTGCAATTCATCAGTACAAAAGTGATAATTAAAAACAATTGTGTATGTTTAGGATAAGGTCATACAATTGTTTATATAAAGGACTTGAAAAATGCATATTAAACTGTAAAGTCAAGAAGCCTATAATTGAAATCCATACTTTAGAACTGCAGCAATAGTTTCATCATCTGGGGAAAGTTCATGCGCTTTACTCAAGTCACCAACAGCTTCCTGAAAACATTTTCAGCATTGTTACAGTCAACCATAGTTGGGGAAAAGCAGAAAAGGGCTTTACATGCAAAAAGAAATGGCCATGCAAATCTTACTTCCAGCTTCCCTAGTTCTTTGTATGCTTGGCCTCTCCGGTAGTATGCTTTGACGTTGCTAGCGTCATAAGTTAGAACCTGTAAGTACACATTTGATAGCTGAATCAGCTTGATGTGAAAGAAGAGCTGATGTGTTTGTTGGAACTCTTAAGAAAAGCAAACAAACACATAACTAGTAAAAAATCAACTCAAATAGAGTATAAACTTCCATTTCATCAGCTCAAGGCCATGTAAAATGGTAGGGGTGCTTAGATAGAAGCTTGGGGGAAGGCATCTATTTTGGAGTCTATATCTCCAACAGAAGGCTCTAAAAAATTCTGTTAAATTTTGTTTAGTTTGTTAATCATCAGCTACTTAAATGGTTTTGTTGTCGGTTATGCTATTTTTTGCGCAGCATGGAGGAAGCGCTCGGTGCTTCGTTAGGCAGCGATGCTTGTGTTAAAGTCCTACGTGGCATGAAAAACGGGTTATTTGCTCCCTAAGCATCTGTCTTAGCAGCTCATTGCACTTGGCTTAAATAGCCAAAGGTGCCAGTCAGAACCAAAAAAAAATGTGTTGATGACTGCCGAATTGTATAATAACTTATTTGACGGCAATTATAAAGTTGAAATATTGGAGTATTCTTGACCTAAAATATTTTTATTTCAAGGTTGCTCAGGCAGTATCCACAAAAGACGTATTCATACATAGTACCAAATAGTAGCAGCAAAGAAAACTAACAGAAAGATTGAGCTGCTTCTTAGTAATAAAACAGTACATTCACAACTAAATACCTCTGAGCCTTCATTTATGCATTCCTCAAAATTCCGTGTTTTCAGGTAACAGGCCATTAAATTAAGGGTGCACACCAACTGCAGAGAATATGCTGCTTGTGATGGTATGTTCTTTAAGTTATCCTTTGCCTGGCCAGGAAAACAATACATTGATTTAACAGACAGAACATTCACAATTATAACAAAATAAACTTACAAAACAAAGGTTTGAGATTCAAAACGCACAAGCTTGTACTTGGCAGCAGCTTCACTATACTGCTCACGCTTATGAAGTTCATTCCCCTGAAATTAAAAAAAAAGTAACAAATAAGGGTGATATTATGGGAATGAGATATCACATAAAAATTGAGAATGCAAGTTCAAATTGAAAACTAAGACAACAAATTATCGGTAGTTAAAAACTAATTTTACTGCAGCGTTTGTAAAGATGCAAAGAAGTGGTAAACTGTTATCACTAAACAATATATATATCTCTGACTCAGCCTAACTAATGAATGCACCAGTGGATCATCTTAGCAACTTCCTCATTAAATTCTTTGGTTTTCACATTACTATGAAGTTCATACGAAATTTCCAGCATTCTGCTAGTTAAACCTGTACTGACTGGAGTATGCACTTCATAGCACATACATTATTCACCATTTTTCCGTGCATTTAATACTTTACCCATTTGAACTTGCTCAAAAGTGTAAACTGAACTAATCACACTACACAAAAATTGCTATGCATTATGAAGCTTTATTTGGGAAAAACAACTTACTAAACCCAAATTCCAACAGAATATTTGACAGTAAAGAGTGAGGTTGGACTGCTACACACACCTGCTGCTTTAACATCTTGGCACCAGATATCACATACGACATCTGTTGGTCTGCTTGAACCTTCATAGCAGCAACCTCGTCAGGATTAGCATTGGCAAGTTTCTCGGCCATATCAAGCATTTCATCTGGTCTTGTTTGATTCAGCTGCTGCGCAGCTCGTCTGAAGTCATCAGCCCTCATATTTTTCATGCTCTCAGATGCTAACTTTACCAGATTAGGATTTGACAGAAGCTGCAATAATCCAAATCAACAAGGGAATTTGTCAATCTTATGGCGTGCATGGATCCTCAGAAAATAACCAGCAATATCAAGCAACAGAAGATCAGTATGAAAGTCTCCAGGTCAAAACAAGCATGCGGTACAAAACGCGCAATAAGCAACAGTCTGTGCGGTTTAGCTTGCATGGAACAATGCTGACTAAGTCTAAATTGATGAAACGACATGATAAAACTCCACTAGTTGAGGGGGAAGTCATAAACTAATGTGCAAAGGTCAGCAACGACACCAGAATTGTTTATAGTTTATACGATCTTCCAGTTGTTTGTATCAACAGAAAAATAAAATCACTCGGTTGTCTTCAGCAATCAAATAACTTGACCAAAACAAATCAAACTGTAGCTTACAAATCACTTTCCATTTGACTTGAAGACAAACTATCATCATTGACTTAAAAGAGTCATAATAATAGTATGAATTGGTGAGAACAATTCAATCCTCACGCAACCAGGTTAGAACCTTGATGAAAGCAACCAATCAAGTGACCAACACAGATGATCTGATGGCACGACTTCGATTATTGGCGTAAACGCAAGCTCAACATACACATGCATCAATTCTCCGTGACACGATTTGCTTTGGTCCAAACGCCAAACCGTGACCGTATTCCAACTCCCACGCATATGCCGCAACTCCGTGAGTCGTGACACGATCTGAATCACCGAATCAAACGCGCGGCTCCCTACCGATCTAAAGCAGACCACAACAGAGGGGTAGCTCCGGGGGGTAACAGGGAGAACACAGGGGACGGATCGATAGGCGGTTTGGCGGATCTGACCTGCTGCTGAATCCTTGCGAGCTCAGCGGGGGACATCTTGCTCATCTGCTCCTGCGCCAGCCGCATCATCTCCGGATCCATCATGGCGGCGGCGCCCCCGATCTGACGATCCAATCAGCCTCCGCAGCGACTGCGAGCAGACTCACTCACTCCTCTCGATCTCCTCCTGCGCCGCCGCCGCGCGCGGCCGGATCGATCGATCGAAGCAGCGTGCGTGGGAGCGGCGGCGCGGATTTCTGGGAGTTTCTCGTTGCTCGCTGTGATGTTGGGAATTGGGGTTTGTGCTCCGTGTGTGCGACCTTTCCCTTTGTTATTTATTCCGTAGTTCTCCGTGCTGGAGTTTATTACTATTATTTGCGGTTTGAAAAAAAAAAAAAGCTTAGGGCCTGCTTTGGGAGTTTGTTAGGAGTATATTTTTTCACACTTGTAATTTTGGGTGCACCAAAAATACCACCTAAAATTATCCCTGAATTTTCATTCCCCATGCAAGGGTCTGTTTAGAAGCACAAAAAATACAAAGGTCACGACTTAACTATTACTACTACTAGTAGAGCAGCGTATCATAATATAACAGTTTTGACTTTTCACGTCTAACATTTGACCATTCGTTTATTCAAAAATTATAAAAAATATCATTTATTTATAACTTGTTTTATTATTAAAAATGCTTTTAACATCACTTTTTTCTATATTTAAATTAAATTTGTAAATAAGATGAATGATTGTTGCACTTAAAAAGTCAAAACTCTCATTATAAAATCGATAGAGTAAGTGCTACGTTTTATAATGTAAGACGTTTTTACTTTCAGCTTACAAATGATCAATCATTTGTCTTATTAAAAAATTTAGTGTATATATAAAAAAAAATAAGTCGCGTTTAAAGTAATTGTGAGGTTAAAGTAAGTCACAAATAAAATAAATGATATTTTACTAACTTTTTAAATAAAAATGGTCAAATATTGTAAGGAAATGTCAAGACATCTTTAAATTATGATACTGATGGAGTTTGCTCAAGCAACTCAACAAATATTGCACAAAAAGGTTGAAATTTTTGAATGCTTCAGGTAGATCATTTGTGATGGCACGTATTTGTGATCTACCTGAAGCGTCAGACAAAGTCCTGATCAAACTAATCAACAATGAAAATCAGTCCGCAGTTTTCTGAAGCTGAGGGAAACTTTCAAGCTAGTATTCACTGGTTATTTTTATTGTAATAATTAATAATGTATAAATTAAACAATTACTCCCTCCAGTCATTAATATATGATGTTTTTAATATTATTTTAGTATTAAAAACATCATATATTAAAATATGGAGGGAGTAGTAAATAAAAGTAGGATGTGGACGTTATACAAGGTAACATCCAGATGTGGACGCGCTTATGAACAACGTCCTGGCAGAGTTTCACTTACCGGTGGTAACGGCGCGGTTATCGTGCCTTACCGCTGGGTAGCGGTAAGAGGAAGTCGCGGTTTCGTTTGAACGAATTTCGCCGAATTTAAATTTTTTAAAAAGATATTGAAAAAATCAAAAAATTATCATAAATAGTATATGATTTATACACAATAATGGTGAAAAAATTATACAAATTGATGAAGTTTGCTACAAATTTTTTCTTGTAAATGTTTTAAATTCATGAAAAAAAAGAAAAAACCATCTATATGGGTCAATATAGGACGGATTATTTACAAAATAGAAAAAGAAAAAAGGTTTTAGCTCATAAGCTCACAAGGAAAACCTAATTTGTCCCCACCATTTTTTTATTTTTTTAAATTTTTTCCCTCTTTTTGCATCGAAAAATCGTCTTGCCGTGCGGTAACCACGCTGCCGCTGAAGGGCGGCAATAGGATGGCCAAGGGAAGTCGAACCCTGTGTCCTGGGCGTTCACCTGCTCCGTGGCCATTCGAACACAAGGAATGAATGAACGAACGAAAGAAAAGAAATAAAAGGAAAATCGATTGCGTGACAAGTATGGGGCAACCTGATCGTAGCACACATAGCTAGGGCTCAGGCCAAATGTTGCGTCAGGGTTAGGTTGATCTGCCGCCGCCGCCGCCTTCTGCCTCCAGCACGATGGGAAGTGAGCTAACAAAACAAACCATTTTGGTGTAAAAAAAAACCATTTTTCTGATATTAGACATTGTTTAGTTCTAAAATATTTTTAAATTGGTGTCACATCAATGTTTTACCGGATGTGAGAACAGATTTTCGGACACGAATAAAAAACTAATTTTATGGTTAGACTGAAAATCGCAAGACAAATCTTTTAAACCTAATTAAGCCGTAATTAGCACATGTGGGTTACTGTAGCACTTATGACTAATCTCAAAAGATTCTTCCGTGAATTTTATCCAAACTATGCAATTAGTTTTTTCATTTATATTTATTACTTTATTTTTGTGTCAAAAATTCGATGTGACGTTTTTGGAAAAACTTCTAGAAGCTAAACAGGGCCTTAATACAAACACCATCCACAATAACAGTACTGTCAGTATTATGTTCTTCTGATATAGCCACACGGGATTGCGATGGTAACTTCTTTTTCTTTTTTGACTTTTTTCAGAAGATAAAATCGATCAAACGCGGTACCTCTTTTTCAACTGAACAGAAAGGACGAATCATACAGGATCACATGTTCCAGTAAATTATTTTGAGAATTTACTAACTCAGTTAGATACATTGAGGTTCCTCTGGTACTTCTTACTGGCCGTATTATACTGCCACTAAAAATAATATAAATCATTCGTTTGAAAGAACATATTAGAAATTTACTAATGAGTGAATTGTGGTTTTTGATCTTCTTCATAAAATATTAGAAGACGCCGGATCCGATCAACTTCATTCTATCGAAATGAATAGTGGATCGTTCGGCTGCGATTCAGCGTTGGTGGTGATGGTAGAGGCGCATTGGCCGTGATTTCGGTGGGGCATCACTCGGATGGAGATGCAAAATTATAATTCTACCCTCCGCTGTTTCTACCCTCCACTGCCTTTTTTTTTCTGATTCTACCCTCCACTGCCTTTTTTTTTCTGAGACGATCAACCCCTCTAAATTTCTACTTAAAAAAGTTTATAATCTAACAATCCATATTATTTTTATTATTAGTAGAGAGCCCTGCTTTTTATATTGTTAGTAGGGAGCATCGGAGCGAAGCTCATTGAGAATACTTAAACTAAAATTTCAAAAGGTATGAAAAAAATCTGCATTATGAACCAAACATATTGAAAGAACCCCTTCTTCCGTGCACTTCATCTGGTGGATACTTTGGAAGATTCAGTTAGCCGAGAGTTTCGTCCGTAGTAAAAAAAAACAGACAACACAAAACCAAACTAATCGCGTCTCAAGTAAAAGTCGGGAGCCATCCGCTGAGAGGATCTTGAGTTGAGCGCATGCGGCTCATCGAGCTTTCTGCGTTAACAGAAAACCGTCGCTCGCATCACGGCAAGGAGGCAAAAGCCTCACGCTGTACGCACTATGCCCCAGCAAACGAGCGCTCGACGAGGTCGACGAGGGCGAAAGATTCCGCGTAGCCTCACTGCCGCAAGGGAGTGTGCAACTCGTCCTCAGGAGGGGAAAACGACAATGAATATAGCTGATCCGACCTCACCTGGGTTGTGGACGTTGGTTTGAGCAGCGACCGTATCTGCAAAACAGCTAAACTGCACCCCTCGTGCACGGGTGGGTGTCTTTTTTAAGTCTTTATAGGCTTCTTCCTTCCCTCCAGCCCTTCTTCCTTTAGGCCTCTTTGATTCAAAGAAATTTCAAAGGAATAATATAGGATTCTGTTTTCTATAGGATTTAGCATTGTAGCAGCATTTGATTCATAGGAATTTTAGAGGAAAGTTTCCTCTTCATGGGAAAACGTAGAAAACAAAACATCCACTTCAACTTCTTTTTTCGCATGCATAGGATCGAGGTAAATGACAGATCAATGCATCAATGCTATTGTTTTAGAACATAACATGCACCGTGATTTTACAGATTAAACCAATATAGTTAGTAATATGCACTTTTTAATATTACTTTTCCTATAAAATTCCTATACCCTATCAAACAACAACTTTGAAAATTTTTCTATATTTTGCAATCCTCTGTTTTACAGTTACATTCCTGGATTCCTATGATTTTCCTATTCCTATATTTTTCCTATCCTACGAATCAAAGGGGGACTTATTTTGTTGAAACTCACTGGAGTTGTATTTAAGGTTCAAACGGGAGAGGGACGTCGAGGAAAGGGAGAGGGGGTTCAGGATTAGAAAGATGCATAAAAGACGGCAGACCGGTAGTGGGCGACGGACAGGGCATATGGCGAGATGGTGGCGGCCTTTCAAAGAATTGTCTCGGTTCTTTGAACCAGACTTTTTTCTCGTGAAATCAACATCAGTGTCGATTAGGTGCCACCACCTCATATGTCCCGACTTCCTAGTCTGGTTAAATAACTGCACAAATACAATTATTAACCGGCACTGATCAAGTCCGATCTGCCCGTTGGTGATAAGAATTGAGACTGCAGTAGCATGGGAGCGGCTCTAGGACATGGATCTGACTCCTGGTTTGATGACGACGTCAACGGCGGCAAAAGCAGTGTCAATGACCGATGCAGCGTCACCACTGCCGTTGCCGGCAGTTGTGGCAGCATGGGGTGATTGGAGGATAGAACTAGCGACTTCGATTTTAAGCTCGCTAAGCCACGTTTAGAGATGGAGCACAACATTCGTCGATATTTTAGGGGTGTTTGGTTTGCTGCATATAAGCTGAGCCATGCTAGTCTAGTGCAGATTACGGTTACCTGTACGAAGCTTGGCCTGGCTCCGTGGAAGCGAGGGTGAGTTTTGTTTCTAGCCGGCCAGGCCGGATAAGATGGATTAGAGATATGATTAGAAGTTAGTTAGCATTAGTTAATTTTTCGTACGTACAAACTGTATTAGTGATTAATATGATAGGTAAAATCTATTAAGCTATATTCAAAACTTTATTCATCTTTATTTTCACATCTATACTACTCATGCAACATCGCTAATAATCAACCAAACAACATCTTAACACATTCAGGCTCAGCACACCAAGCAACCAAACACCAAACATAGCACACTTGCATCAACACATCCTGGCTTATCCTAGCCTGGTTGTATGTATTCAAGCAACCAAACACACCTTAGTGTGGGTCCTGAAGGTGATATTTGGGTCCGGTGACAGAAAAACCAGAGGGTCCAAGGTGAGATGGTTAAGTGGTGATAGCAGAAGCCGACCGTGACCATGCCATCGATCATCGCTACTCGCTAGTGACGATAGTAGCTAGCGTCGGGCATATATAGAAGGCCATCCGCCATTCTATTGATCTTTTCATTCATTTGCACCAAACACATGCACGGCTAGCTAGGAATAAATTTAAGAGTCTGTTTAGGATCGGAGCCCAACAAATGAATCGTGATTATACTTGGTCATTTGGGAGATGACACACATTCTCCGGGAAATATATGGGACAATCAACAAAACATATCTTTGATCTGTTTACCCAAAAGGACGTACTGAAAACTGATTGCGAACAACCAAATTAAATTATCGGCATAAAAAACAAATCGGACTAGAGCACGTTGATGCAGATCGAGCTTGGGACAACGCCATTGGTGGATTTCGCTTAGGACAACACTGGCGATGCAGGATTGATGGAGATTGGAATTAGAGCACGTCGGGTCGCCAGCGACACAACACTGATGGAGATTGGGATTAGAACACGTCAGGTCGCCAGCGACACAACACTACTGGAGATAGAAAATCTCCCGTGCGTCACGAAACGTTACCGAGTGTCACTCGGTAATGTCCCGGCCGTTTCCGTGCGTGCGTGTATGCAAGCGCACGGTAACAAAAAGAATTACCATGCCTGAGCTGATGATGCCCACTCGATAACAATAGGTGCGTTACCGTGCGCAATGTATAAGCGCACGAAAACACAAAAGTATTTTATGTTTGTCCTTTAGAGTACTCAGTAACATGCTAGCCTATTAACCTCCGTTTGGGGTCATCCATCTGCGGTCTAAATTCAATAGAAGTTTTCCGTGTGTTTGTTTTGGACGCATGGGAACTATGCAGTGGTGACCCTCATGTCATTTGCATGCCATACCAAATTACACAGTAATATTCACAATGCTGGACTTTCTCTTTTTAATCTACAATTAAAATTCACAATGCTAGACGCCGGCATGAACTAAATTGAGGATGAGAAAGGTGATTAGCGAAGCAAGGGTGAAGAGTCGAGGACTTATAGCAGCGACGCACACGACCAGACGGTGCTGAGGAAGAAACCGAGGAGGAAGGAAGAGCCCGACATTTCTCGTAAAAAAGTTGTGGCCACGCTTGGCAAATTTTCCCCATGTAATGCCCCACACAGGGTGTAACATTAGTGGCTTAACATGCCATCCGGGCACTTTTTTATACAACGGGGTAAAAATTTTTGGACATGTATTTTACTCTGGTATTAAAAAAAATCCTCACTTGCAAATAGTCCCTTAAGCTTTCTGTTACCGGTTGTAACGCACATACTACTTGCAAGTGAGGATTATAGTCGTTTTTTTATTCAAAAGGTAGATCATTTTACTGACCCGGCTTTAACAGAAAGGCACACAGATTACAGAGTTCTTGCACTAGAAACACAGAAAAAAAAAAGAACAAGCAGAGAATAGATTCGGAAGGATTATATAGTCGTTTTGCTAGTACTATTATTAGAAAAAAAGCAATGAACCCCACGTGTCAGTCCTCCCTGTCGTCTCCGTACATAGCGCAACCGAGCGTGGGAAAGGGAGATGGATGGGCCGGGCCGAGGTTTAAGATGGAGAAGGCGAGAAACAGATTGATGGGCCGGGCCGAGCTGAGGTTAAGCTAGAGAAAGGCGGGCAGCTGGCAGAGAGGGAAGAAGGAAACGTGGGCGTCACGGCAGGATGGTGTCCCCAGCTGTCAGTAAGAGAGGGGAAGCTTCGGGAAGAAGGGAGGCGGGAAGCGCGGGATCTGGAAATTTTGGGACGGCGGCGTCAGGCCGAGGCCGAGACACGGAGGCTATAAAATGGGGCCCGCGGGCAGTGGGAGCGCTCATTGAACGGTTGGATCCAACAACGCGTGTCCGTTCGTTCTTCTACTACCAACCACCCCTCGTCGATCCGACCCCTCCTCTCTTCGCCATGGCCGACGGCGAGGGAAGCAGCATCAGCGGCAGCAGCCGTTCCAGGAAGCGCAAAGCCGAGGAGAACCAGGAGGAGCGGAAGGCGGAGGAGGAGCCCGAGATCCGTTCGAGGAAGAACAAGGACGAGGAGAAGAAGCCGGAGCGGAAGGCGGAGAAGGAGCCCGTGAGCCGTTCCAGGAAGCACAAGGGCGAGGAGAAGCTGGAGGATGGCAAGGGAGAAGAGCAGCGCAGGAGCCGTTCCAGGAAGCGTAAGGCCGCCGAGAAGGAGGAGAAAAGCTCAGGGCAGAGGAGCAGCGCAGGGCGTTTCTCCTGCCCGGAACTTCGATGCTGGTGGTGGGGAGCCGTGAGGACATCATCGCGCACATCGCCAACGAGGGCCCCCTTGAGGACATCAACTTCCGCATCGTCGACGATCTGCCGCTGAAGGAGGTTGCCTCCTTCTGGGAGATGGCAATCGAGAAAGGCAACGACAGATGGAGAATCCAGAACCCGGAGCTCCTCATCGCCAAGGAGTCAGCCTACAACTTCCTCGAGACCCGCGTTCGATCGCTTATTCGCTGGAGGAATGGAGTCGACGCGGAGATCCGAAGCCTCGGCGAGCTCGTGACCGTTCTCGAGGTCGAAATGGCGGAGAACGAAGCCAACCCACCGCCCATCCCCGCCGACTACCACCCACGGAGGCTTCACGTTCCGCGCCTGCTGATCAATCCAGAACGGGTACCACACTGCAATTCTCTCGTCCCTTCCCTTTTTTCTGTTGCGTTTGATGACTCCTTGTGTTGTTCGTGGGGAATTATGAATGCGGGTGTGGGAGTCGAAATTTGGGGTTCAGATGCTGTATTGTTTCGAATTGTTGATTCGTGTGTCCGTGTGGGTGGTTCGGCTTCGATTGAATTACTGGATGGGTTGATTCGTGGGGGTTCGACTTCGATTAGTTACTGTTTTGGGTGGTTTGATTTGTGTGTGTGTGTGGTGGGGGGGGGGGGGGGGTTGGATTGGTTACTGGTTTGCGTGGCTCGTCGGTTGGGTTGACGGGATTGTTGCGGCTTTTGGATTGGTTTAGTTTGGCGGAATCGATGGGTCGGGTTGTGTTGCGCGTGTGGGTGTAACGATTTGATCGATGGGATTTTTCATATGTACGATTGACTTCCGATTTGCTCGAATTATGAGTAGCAGTTAATCCTTGTTCCGAAATCAATCGAAGTGGTTCGGCCTGGATTGGTTACTGAATTGAGTGGTTTTATCCGTAGGGGTTCGGCCTGGATTGGTTACTGGTTTGAGTGGTTTGATTCGTGGTGATTCGGCTTGGATTGTTACTCATTTTGGGTGGTCGATTGGGGCGATGGGATTGTTGCTGATTTGCAGGTTTTTAGTTGGGATTGTTTTGGCAGAGTCAATGGATTGTTGCAAACAATTAATTCGATCCACACTGAATCGGACGGGATTTGGATAGGTATCGGTTCACTTCCGATTTCGTCGAAGTACTGTATCCAAAATCCATCGAGCGGCTTACTTAGGATTGATTGCTTCCGATTTTTTTTCCCTGTTTGTCCGGCAAAATCGAGTGGGGGGAAGGTTCGATTCGATCGCTTCCTACTCGTTTCGATTGATTCTGATCTCTTTTTCTTTTTCTCGTCCTTTCCGAGTTCAAGTTAACTCTGCGGTGCTTTCTGAGTTTGAGTCGACTATTTTGCGATTTTGCATTTCAGGGCACCGATCACGACTGCAGGAGCAGGAGCGCAATACTCCAGCAGCGCCTGAAGAAGAATGAGCTCGTGGGCCAGCCGCCTTACGCTCTGTACTGGACTCCAGATGTTGCCTGGCGCCGGGAGCTGAAGGCGAGGCAGGCGTTTCGGAGGATGAACCGCAGCTTCCTGAAGGTAAAGATGGACTCTCTGTCGGAGCTGCGAGACAGTCTGACCGTCGGCATCCGCAGCGTGATGTCAATGTTCAGCGTGCAAGATCACCTGGGTTCTGCTCCTCTGGGTAAGCACGCACACTGGAGTACCCTTCATGTTCATTTCTCTGTTGTGGAATTGATGTCCTAATCTGACTGAAAGTTGTCGCTGTCTGGCAGATTACTCTGCATTATTCAGGGATGTTGCGCCGGTCACTGGCTACGTCGACGACACTCCCCTGGACGACAACGAGATGATCCTCTTCCAGGAGGAAGGTGTTCGCGGCAATGGTGAGCCCGTCGTTGACGACTTCTTCATGTCAGGGTCCGACTGATGTTGGTGTTCGCCACACTAGTGTGCCTGAGGTCGAATGGTTCGTTTTCTTGCCCGTGTTCGATTTGACATCATCGAGGAATAGTAGTAGTACCTTTCACTGCAGTTTTGCAGAGGCAAAGTTTTCACTGCAGGAGTAACTCTTTCTTGTCTATCGGCTGATACGATTCCTTTGGGTGAACATTTGTTGACACCAATCTGCTATTACTCATATGATTGATGTGTTGGTATTCTATTCTTACCGGTTTCCGTTTCCGTTTCCGTTTCCACTACTGTTTATTTGTGCTAACCATGTCTGTTCTGAGCTTTATTATGAGCATGCTTGCTGCTGAACTATGCCTTTTGCCTTTTACCTTTGTGATGCGTCGCCCTTGTAGTTTCTGCAGTTTGCGATTGCTGCTAGTTGCTTTGTGAGACTGAACACAAGCCAATTGTTAGTTGCTTGCTGTGGTAGGGATTTCCTCTGCTGTTAAAGGTGTCTTTGCTGCCTGTTCGGTAGAGATTCTGAAACTGCCGCAGCGAATTTTTCTGGAACGCTGCTATACATACGACGGACTCGTCCGACTGGCGTACGACTCAAACGGTAGAGTAACAGCGTGAAGCGATGCTATGGCCTGTCCGCCTCCCACATCACACTAGTAGCATGCCCGTCCGTGTTAACGCTACGGCGACTACTATCATTGTTAATGAGAACACCCAAAAAATCCAAGAATATCTGAATCGTGCAAAATGCTCACTAAGCAATCTGCGCTGTAAGGGTACACAATTAAAATTTTTGGCCATACCTGCTAAAATCTCACTATGCTGTACCTGCCCTACAACTAAAATTTTTGGTCATTACTGCTAATTTTTGGAAACTGGTAAATTATTGGCATAAAGCGGAAAGAGGATACTGAAATTGCATGTGCTGAATCGAGGTGGCGTTGAGGCCTAGAGGGAGGCAGGGAATACGAGCATCACCATACTCAATATCTGGAAAAACAAATTCAATTCATTACCCGCCAGTTTGGCCATTTACACCGCCTCGACCACATCAACCATTAGTCTGGCCATCGTCTCCACCGCTCTTATATACATGTATCTTCCCCATGAAACCTCCTGGAAGCTCTGTGAGCTTAGAACCAAGGAGTGTTGATGGCCTTGTAGGATGCATCATCTTAGAGCTTGTGCTTGCCGGTTCAGCACCCTCAGCGCCTCTGTCTGTATTTGAAACCGAGTCTGGCTACTTTGGTAATGGAAGAGACGCAGGCATCTGGAAGAAAAGCAACTGTGGTTCGTCTGACCGATCCTGCCAAATGTCAATACATCAATCAGCAAAACAAACTTGCCTCGCCACTTTAACATGTCTAAGAAATTACTCCCTTGATGAAACATTATTGCTAGGATGCATGTACTACAGTATAAAGTGCAGTTTAAACTATACTCCAGTTACCAAAAATGAAACAATGAACTTAAACAACAGGACACACCATTAATCCAAGTTCTTCTGCTGCAGTTAATTCACCATCTTGGGCTCTGGCAGAAGACTCTCCAAACTCCTCTTTGATTAAGAATTTCTGGATTATGAATAGACAAGACATAATATTCGACTGAAAAAATGATTCTACCATCAGTATGGAAGGACCAACTACATACCAGGATCTCCAGAATAGGGTCTCCTCAGTGGGAGAGTAATAGGATAGTCACTATGGGTATAGTCCTGTGAAAGAAAATGGAATCAAATAGGAGTGGAAAGAATCCACATTTCTAAACTTGATACTCACCCATGGTTCAACAAATTCTTTTGGTAATTTTGAAGCTGATCCATCTGAATATGTGCGTAAAGAAAGTTCGTCAATATCCATTTCTTAAGAATGAATTCCCCTGTTGAAATGCAACTTGTGTACGCATTTCTATGATGACAACAAAGCAGTAAATCAGTAGCAAATAGGCATGTAAATCAAGAGAGAAGATCAACATCATCAGAAATACTCTGTATATTCATGGCACCTTTTAGTACACAAAAAAACTTAGACTGGGTATGTGGTGAATTGGTGGAATTCTATGTTGGTGCAGCCTCTTCACATAGCATTTCTTCGGCATTCCAATGCATTAAGCATTCACTTATACTTGGTAGAAATTACACTCTTCTAACTGATCAGTATTTTACTTTACTAATTTTCATCCTCTGATACAACCGAAACACACAGTGACACACTTGTACTTGACAAAACCAGGCAAAAGATAAGCAATGCCTAGTAGACAAAAGATTAGTCATACAAAAACAAATATTTAAGCCAGCTCAATTGGACAATTCCATTAAATCAGCCGTGCAATCTCAGTTCAAGCATTCTTAACTACAAAGACTGAAATTGCAGGTTGAAAATTTGAAACCTGTACGAAATTGCATAATTGTCAATACACAATAACTGATAAACCAATAGCAACAGTAGGAAGTAGGCACTGAGCATGCTAGCACAGTACAAATTACACAACTACCAGATGGTATGACATTTACAAATTGGAAAGAATGAAATGGCAAAGCATTTAACTAATCTTACCCTTTTTCTCAGCCTTAACTTTTCTCATAAAAGGATCCCACTAAAAACTATACCAATCCAAATAACATTATATAATAACACGTGATTATGGTAAGAAAAAAGATAATGTTAAGAATCCCACTAAAAACTATACAAATACCAAAACAGTTAATAAATTCTGCGCGCAGGTCGCTGCCTATTACATGCTCATAAAACATTATATAATACCTCTAGCAAAACACGTAATATGTCCAACTAAAATTATTTACATGCTCATAAAACTCGGCAAAAGAAAAACAATATTATTAACGTCAGAAATGTATAAAAAGGACGAAAGTAAGATATCAATGTCTCATTTCAGTTCATCAACATTATCAAATAGTTATCAACTTAGGCAAATGTTCCCATCTACTTATCGAAGGAAAATATGAACTACATAATCTAAAGCACGGTCTCCAGATACGCATATCTGTTCTCAATGTAACGACGAACAAATGTGAGATCCATAGCTCCTTTGACCACACATTCTCGCAAATCTGCAATTTTTTTAAAAAATAATAGTTAAGTGTAGATTAATTACTTTATGAATAAGCAATTTACACATTTTAGGTACATCTTACTTCGCAAAGGAAGTGTTTGAGGATGAATTGGATTGATGTAGAAGCTACTATTGTCTGAACTCTCTACATTCCCTGTTAAAAATGCAAAATTTGTAATTAGCATAGTTCAGCAATGTAACATATATATACTTATGGATGAAAAGTGGGCAAAAACCAATTACCATGTTCCTTGTTATTTTTGAGCATAGTCCCCAATACTATTGCATTGTTGGCAATAGCTAATGACCAGTCTAGCGCATGGCCATTAAGGTGATTACCCCAAACACCAACGATTAAAAGGTTACACCTTCAAATTTACAAAGAAAATAAACACATCATTAGCTTGTTATATTAATAAAATCTAGCACAATTATTAGCAATTAAATCTGAAATTTGAAGTTACCTAGTGTCCATGAGTGTGAACTCTCTATAGTGGACTTTCCCAATATGTTCAAGTATTTCACGGTGGACAACCACTCCAGCTATGTCTGTTCAACTATTTATTAGACAACTTGTTTTTTGGTAATGGTATTATATGATATGATGGTTAGTAATTACCTACAAATGTCCTGTTAGGACGTCGGTATACATCTTGGAAGGACATCAAATGCTTTGGATATGGTGGAAATTGGATTGGGACCGTGTAATGTTGAACAGTTGTGTCCTTCCTGAGGATACACTCAAAATGATGGCTAATGCTTCGGAACTCGAATGCCTCCTCAAGGTTCGGCTGGAACCTCACTCGATGGATAGTGTAGCAGTGTCCTTGAGTGAGTAGTGCATTGAACCTTTCGATGTCATTTAGCTAAATAAAATGATGCAGACAGCTTTAGCTTGTCCCAAAAAAAGAACATTGGCGTTCACCGTTTTATAACAGGGAAAAAACAAGCTCCAATGCGAGGGATACCCATAAGCCTTAAATATAAACTTTTATGCTACTTCATTTAGAAGTTTTGTGCATTTCATACAAGAATTCAGAAGTACCATAGTTCGTAATAAGCAATGATCGGTGAAATAGCTAAAGAACATGGTAACATCGACCAAGTTTATATTAAGCAAGAGCATACTAAATCTTAATATCATCATCAGTGCAAATGATCGAAAGGACCAACCTTGAGGAGGCAGTGACGGTGAATTTGGAGCAGGAGCACTGTCGGTGTATTTGTTGGATTACGCCCTTGAACTTACAAACTGAAAAACAAATTAATTTCAGATATCTATTATAATCAAATACAGTGAGGAATCCATTAAACGGAAATACTGCCAGCTTCAAAATCTATTTTATCTGAAGGTCCCTGCCTCTTTTGTTGTTCATCTCATGAATAATTGAAATTTTATAGAACAGCACATCACTAACGATATCAATGAAGTAGCTTGCAGTAACAAATAATTCAAATTGAATATTCATGCAAATGGTCAATTGATATAGATGTCCTGTCTTCAAAAATTCTGTTCATGAAGAATAAAAGGTGAGAAAATCATCAGCCAAATGCTATATGCTCAGAAGTCATCAGCTATATGCTTAAATGATGTATTAATTTGGGCTGCACAGTGTATCACCAGAAATGGAAATATCGAAAGGAATACTTGTTGGATGGATGCTATAGTTCCCATCACCTGAAAATGTCATCTTATGAAATTTGGATATATAAAATCTGACACAACACAACAGTGAAACAATTTATCTGATCTTTGTGTTGTAGTGGTTAGATTTGTTTTGGATATTAATATAATTCTTTGTGTTGTCTACATGTTACTGATCATTTTGTGTGTTATATAGAGATGCCAAAGTGATATTTTGTTTTTCCTGTCCAAGGATTGGATGAATAAATGTCTGCAACCAAATTGCATACTTTTATTAAATCCCCCTGGTTCGAGCGCACGACGATGTCCAACTGCGCTCAAGATTATAATAAGCAATGATCCGTGAAACAGCTAATGAACGTGGTAATATCGCTCAAGTTTAAATTATGCAAGAGTATACCAACTTCTAAATGTGCTGACATTAGTCTTCTGATCAGCTCTAATGAAATAAAGGACCAAGCTTGAGCTGGCAGTGACAGTGAATATGGAGCACGATCGGTGGATCAATGGGATTACACCCTTGAACTTACAATCTAAAAAACAAAAAATCATTGCAGATACCCATAAAAATCAAATACTGCCAGCCTCAGAATCCATCTCTCTGTAGGGTTGGCCTCTTTTGTTGTTCATCAAATGTATATATGAAAAATTATAGAACAAAAGGTGACCAAATCATGTTAAGAGAGATTATTTCTAAATCTGAAAAATTTGCTGAGTTCATCATATATAATTATCACTACATACAACAGAATTTTCATATAATATTTTTTACAGCACATTTAGAATTATGCTCAGAATTCATCAACCAGTGACGGATGCTGCTGCTTAAAATATGGATTAATTTGGGTAGCACAGTGCATCAACAGAAATGGTAATATAAGACTATTACTCAGAAAATATACAGGAAAATACATATATAATCCATTGTAAAGAAATTTCAGGGCAACAACACTTGCAAAATCCACACTTGTGATGCACAGCAAGCATATATTCTTTAATGGTATAATAGTTGAAGGAAATATGCATTATATGTACCTCGATCTCTTGTTTAATAGTCGACGTTGTGGAGGTGTATGATTGTGAACTCGAGTAATGGAGGCAGCCAACCAGTAGTTCAGCAGGTAGTGTAGGATCACGAGGCAGTCTGCGGACTGAGGCGTCGTCAAAGAGCATCCACACTGCCGATCTATGGAATAGAGGAAAAAAAATCCCATTAGTTCTCATTTGCGGCACATATACTGCAAATAAAGGAGCACTTGCAGGCATTATGACCAGCCTTGGTTAACTGGGGCCAATATAATTGAACACAACCGCACTGTATATCAGAATGTGACATACGTGTGGAGATTGAGAATTTTTATAGATACCTGTGTCACCAAATTTCAGAGAAACTTTTCTAGTCGGCACCGGATATCAGAATGTGACATACGTGTGTAGATTGAGAATTTTTATAGATACCTGTGGAGTTTGACTATTTGCAAAAGAATTTAAATTCAAATACCAAACTACTTTATATATCAATATCAGATATATGTGTTATCCTATGGCCATACTCACTGCTCAAAATGCTTTCTACTGTCTTAACTCTGAATACACATATACCACCGTTATATATACCTTGAATTTCCATATGATGCAAAGCAATATTGTTTAATATTAAACACTTGTTTTAGTGGTAACCTGGGTGAGCCGTGAGGCAGGGACCACCGTGGGAAGCAAGCAGCGTCGCCCTGTCTCCCTGGTCGAGGTCACGGCGGAACGGACGACGTGGGCGATGGTGGCGAAGGGGTTCTAGTGGTGGTGCTGCTGTGGGTCGGCGGAGTCGCCCTGGATCTGCGGAAGATCAACGGCGACACGCCAGCCGCGACCTGGAACGGCGGCGAGATGCGTCTGTCTCCGGCGCGATCGACCGAGGCGGAGATGGCCGGTGACTGAGGCACGAGTAAGGATGGGGAGCTGGCGTCGGCGACTGCGGAAGATGCGAGGCGTCGGCCGAGGCGCGGACGGAGAGCGGAGAGGTTGGAGGCGAATGGGGAGGATTGCGTCGGCGGAGGCGAATGGGAAACACGGCAGGCCTGCGGGATGGGAAGACCGCGGCGCAATTTGGACCGTTGATTTTCGTTGATGAAAAGATTTCGGCCGTAGGATGTGTCACACTCTGTGACTGTGACATTTTGGTACAACCGATAGGGTAGAATCACATGCAAGCCCAATAGCCCATTTACAAGTACAAAGCACAAACCAAGGTGTTTTAAAAAAAATCACAAACACACCGTCGACATGCATGGCTAACGCCGCTTTTGCTGGGAGATTTGTTCGAATCTGGATCTACTACACAATAACTTGATCTCAGGTTCTTAACATTCTCCCTCTCAAAAAAGGTCACAACATTCTCTTGTGTTGTAGATGCTCATTTGTCAGCTACGATTTTTATGATTTTTACATACGAGGAAATTTTGTTCAGTTCACGGAGGAAATTATAAGACATGTCATTTGAAAGTCCTGACTCTTAATGAGATTCACATCACAGGCCATACAGTAAACGTCGCGCAAGCCGCAGACGTCGCGGTCGGACAAGAGTCGGACGTTTCAGTCGTCCGCATGGTATTTTCGATTTTTCTGTGTTGGCTGTTTTGCAGCTTGATGTATGTGCTACCAAAGTACCGAAGCTAGTTATTATGTTTTCCCATATTTCAGAAGTGCTAGTGCTCGCTACTCTGACAATTCGTCGTGATGATATTGATATATCAATTTTTCATCTTATCTAGCAATATGCATGTTGAGATATCGAAAATAATAATTTTTTCACAAAATCTATTTAGAGCGTGCACACCGTTTTGATTTTGAAAAGTGATGCATGCATGGCCTGCCGTCGCGATCGGGGTTCCCCTGCTTATTAGAGGGACGGTAGGTGACGGGAACAACCGAACAAGAATATGGTCTGGCAAACCTAAAGCGACTCAAGCTGCGTTCGAAAAGAAAACAGTGCTGACTAAAACCAAAAAAAAATGCCGCACGATTAACATGTCATTAATTAAATATTAACTATTTTAAAATTAAAAATAGATTATTTTGTTTTTTTATAACTTTCATGTATAATTTTTTTTTTTGCAAAAAATGCTCCGGAAGCGTGCGCACGAAAAAAGAGCGTAAAACACTTAAGAATTAGTCAGTACTGTTTTTTACCTCTTCCAAAGCCTCAAACATGTATTGTAGGCTCAGTTTGCCTTCATATTTGCATATATGCATCGTTGAGCACACAAATAAAATATTTATAGGTCAAAAAGAGAGTAGATGTTCGCACTGCTGTCCGCTCATACGCTGGGTTGAAAAACCGGCTAAACCCAGTCCAAACCGCAGATGAACAGGCTTATAAGAGATTGATTGAACAATTAGACGAAACCATATGGCTTCAATCTGTTGGATAGAAAGTTTGCCAGCCTCAGGAACGTTTAGGAAAAATTGGGGTGACGTGGAAGCATGAGAATACATGAAATTGATATTAACACACTAAGGTCCTGTTTACTTACTAAAAGTTTTTTTCCAAAAACATCATATCGTATCTTTTGACACATATATGAAATTTTAAATATAGATTCAAATAACTAGTTGCACAGTTGGCATGGAAATCATGAGACGAAACTTTTGAGCCTAATTAGTTCATGATTATCCATAAGTGCTATAGTAATACGCTAATGACGGTTTAATTAGACTTAATATGTTCGTCTCGTGTTTTTCTGGCACCTATGTAATTAGTGTTTTAGTTAGTAGTCGAAATAGCCTTCTGGCATCCGATCAAACGTCTGATGTGATACACAAATCTAAAAATTTTTGGAACTAAACAAACCCTAAGTGAGGTTCCTTTGTATAGGTATTGAATCAGTGCATCTGTACAGCCTTAAATTAATTTAGCAGCTCTGTTTCTTGGTTCCTTCTGTTTTTCTTGGTCTGAGAAACATGTGTCCTACTATGCTAAATACTGAAATTTCAGACTTCAGAGTTCAGGCCAAGAACACAATGTGTATAGTGATTGCAGCTCGACAGAGATGTTAATCTGACGGAACGGAAGCAATCTTTTGTGTTCTGGTTACTATAGTCCATCTATTGCTGACGATTGGTAGCTCCCCTCTGACACACAGAATCCCACTTTTGTTTTCAGGAATAGTAGGATGAGCTCATACAGTTCGAACACATGAGAATATGACACACAACTATGCCACTACCATGCCAAATATTGGAATTTCAGACTTCCGACTAAGAACACAACAGAATGTTAAATCAGATGCAGTATTTACATCATAGAAATTGAGTAGACAAAGCTCCATTCAGCACATCTTAAGGCTGTGATCGTTTTGCTTATTTCAATAACTGTTGCTACATGAATAAAGCAACAAAAAATAATTTGTGGGCAAAACTTTTACATTCGTATTCTTTACAGTTTAAAATCCAAGGCTGAAAAAAGACTACGGCAAAAAAAATCCTCAAAATCAAATTAAAATTAAGCTTAAAAATTTAAATTTTGACTTTGGCTGATAAGCCGTAGGCCAAAAGAGAGGAGCCTTAAAAATCCAGTTAACTCAATCTGAGTCGTTCGACGAGCCAGTATCGAGCAAGATTATAATCAAATAGGTCTAGTTTAGTTCCCAAAATTTTTTTCAAAAACATCACATCAAGTCTTTGAATTCATACACGAAGTATTAAATATAGATAAAAATAAAACTAATTACATAGTTGGGTTGTAAATGACGAGACGAATCTTTTGAGCCTAATTAGATCATGATTAGCCATAAATACTACAGTAACATATATATGCTAATGACGGATTAATTAGGCTAAAAAAATTCGTCTCGCGGTTTCCAGGCTATCCTTGAAATTAGTTTTTTGATTCGTGTCTGAAAACACCTCCCAACATCCGGTCAAATATTTGACATGATGTTTTTAAAAAACTTTTCACGAACTAAACGCCCCCTAAGATCGAGAAGCCAAAAGATTTTGTCTGGGGTTCGTCGCCGGCCACGACTACCATGACGAGGTGGGACTGTGGGAGTTCGACGGCATCAAGAAACCTAACCCTAAGACACGGGAGAGCACATGGGGATGAGGAGAAGCACGGGAGCGAAAGGGATAACTGCCGAAGGGGACAACCACCGGAGGGGAGAACTTCGCCTCGTCGCCGTTGCCTTTTATTCGTCCATGATCTGACCCTAATGTGCAGAATTGCACACTCGATCTGAATCTGATTACTGAAAAATCCTTCCCTGCTTGTTTTGCAGATTTAAAGCAAAGAGGTGCAAGATTCAAAGCCTGTATATATGTGCTTATGTCCAATGTTAGTATCACAATTCTGAACATTTGGTATGCCGTTTGAACTCTAAATCTGTAATCTGATTCACATGTGCATGCACGAGTAGATCTGCAATATATTTAATTTTTTTAACTTCCGCACGAAATCTCTTTGTACATGCATGAATTGTCAGGGATTTTCTATCTCCCTCTTTTGCATATTTGCCACAACAATATATCCCTAAATCTGCTGTAGAGTTGATTTTTTATTTTATTTTTATTTTTTAATAGTGTTGTTATTATTGTACGTGCGTGAATTTTTTAGTAAAATAGGCAAGTTTAATATGAAATCTTTCATCTCTAAAAACAAAGGAAAATAGAGATCAGCCGGGCCAGGTCAGTTTTCTGGGTCATGGGTCGGCCCGACCCGACCCAGGTACATCCTAATTCCTGTCGAGAGAAAACATCTGTGAATTCTGGGCTTTGGGTGCCGTCTCGTCTCATCTTGTCTCGATTCTCGACTTCGGCGGCCGTCTCGTCTCTTTCCGACTTCGGCCGTCGCCTGCGCCAATCTCCGCGAGCAGAGAAGGGGCGCCATCGTCCCGCTGTTTCCGCCGCCAGTGAGCATCCGTTTATCAGCTTATCCTCTTTCTCATATCTCTCTATCCACGCACTTCTTGTCTGGAATTTGCATTAACCCTAGCTAGGTTCATCTGGTTTAATTTGCCTTAATAACCTTAAGGGAGAGTTTCTTTTTCCCAAAAAGTTTGGGGGTTCAACTGAACCCCATGTCCCACGTTAAATCCGCCCTTCTGTTCACCATGTAGTACTACTTCTCGTCAGGATTCAGGATGGGCAGTTCATAATTAACTCTCATGCTGACAAACTTACAGATGCAAGTAGTATTGGTTGGAGTTCATACTTCAGGAGAACCCTGCAATGTTTGATGCTTTATTTTTTTTTTGGTATTGGAAAATATTTAGGAGGATCATCCTTGCGTACAGATCTCATCTCCAAGCATGAAGAGGAAATCGAAGGAATTTTTGCATGGAGCACGTAAAACTGAGAAGAGAATAAGGAGGTCTCATCTCCAACTTGAGGATCTCCCCACGGTATGTGTAATCAAACTAAAAAATTAAGAACTATCATGGCCCTCTGTTTTTAAATATATGATGTTGTTATTCTTTGGATATAACGTTTGATCATTTGTCTAGTTGAAAAAACTAGTGCAATAGGCAAACGTATGGAGTAGTTACTTTTAAAGTATCTTTAAAACAATTCGCAACAAACTTATACTTGTTCATCCATAATTCTTGTTTATGTGAATTGCTCAAAAAACAATTCTTTCTTTCTGTCCCAAATTACAGTTATACTATAGTAGTGGACTTGATGTTATATAGCAGGTCTACTTGTTTCTGTTTTGATCAAAATATCTACTTGTTTCTGTTGAATATAATCTATGATTACTATGATACTATTTCTCTAACTCCAAAAGATAATGCAGCATATTTTGGAGTTGATCATATCACGGCTGCCAATTGTAGATGCTATAAGGACAGGCATATTATCAAGACAATGGAAAGATCTTTGGTGTGATAATCGTACGATGTTAATATTCAATCGCATCACAGTGAGGAAACATCGTTCCAAGATATTTCCTGTTGGCTACAGATTGCTCAGCATGCGAAAGTTTTTAAGCAGAGTTAATTCAGTCCTGCAGCAACATAGTGGTGTAGGCGTTGAGCGCATGGAAATCAATTGTACCTTACGCAATGCGCAATGTCACATAGATAGATGGGTGAGCTTTGCCATTGCTTCCAAGACGAAAGAACTCATTCTTGATCTATCAGAACTTAAGAGGTCCGCACTGTTAACAGACACAATAAATAACTGGAATGTAAACAGAGAGGGGTTTTGTAACTTCCCCTGTGAGCTTCTTGATGCCACCAATGGATCACATTTGCGGACTCTAAAGCTTACTTCTGTTTATCTGAAACCAACTGCTGATTTCAATGGATTTCTGAACATTACAAGGCTTAACCTGTTAGATGTAAATATCACGGATGAAGATGTTCAGCATTTGCTAAACAAGCCCAATGTTCTGGAGTTCATGGAGATTTCCTTCTGCAGAATGCTCACAATCATACATGCACCCCGTTCTCTGAACCGACTGAAGCATTTACAAGTGGATAACTGTCCAAGACTTCAGAAGATAGAGATCAACTGTGATCTGACTACACTTGATTTCAGTGGTCCAATGGCATCTTTGGTTTTTGCTAGAATTTCCAGCCTGAATAATGTGCGTGTAAAATGGATGACTATTGCTACTGGTCTAGATTACATTATCATGGGATCAATCAGAAATTTGCCTAATCTTCGTATGCTCGAATTACATTGCGTCGAATGCAAGGTTTGTGTTATATATATGAACTCTCTGGTTCTATAGCTAGGGGTGAAGCTAGAACGAGATGTAGGGGATGCCTCTCAATTGCTTTACTCTGCTTTGGACCGAGTTTAGGCTTATGTGGCTGCCTAAGTTTGGACCAAGGAAAGTGCACATACGTTGAAAATAAATTAACTATAACTAAAAAACATTGGAACCCCCAGCTCACCCTTCTTATGTAGCTCCACCCCTTGGTTGTAGCGTTCATAATTTTTCATGTATGTTATGTCAAATTTCTCACTAATTTAATTTCATTATGATGCATGACAGAAAGCTATATTTCCTCAAAGGCTTCCCAAATTTTTACATCTTCGGCATATTAGGTTGGAAACTATTGTTTTGGGACATGACAGGAAGACTGATATCCTTGACTATGCCTATCTGTTAGAGATTGCTCCATTTATGGAAAAACTGGAGATACATGTAAGTTATTCATTTCAATTTTGACAACCAAAAGGGCATGCAAATGAATTTACCGTTAGCCAAATTTAGCTTCTGTTTACCGGGCAGATCCCTTTGTTATGACATTGCTAATATCGACGTATAACAATATAGCAAGCAAGTTAATTCGTTTCTGTTGACCGTTGAGGAATTGGCAAAAATGTTCGCCTCAAAAAAAAAAAAAGAAATGGCAAAATGAGCTACATATGCCCTGCAGCACAGGAGTGCCTTGTGTTCTTTTTTTTTCTTTTGGTCAAAACACAAAATATGTTTCTTCATTGTTTTTAATGTCAAACCGTACTTCGCTATATGGAAAACTTGCAATTAAAATGGAAAAAAAACTCTTAATCACTTTTAAGTGCACATGGTTAATTTTGCAATTTGTTTTTTTTCTTTTAAATAAGGAACAATATTCTGTAACACTGGTTTTCCCATTTTTACAGATGTGGATGGACTCTCATCGTAGACCATACCGTGAAGAGGATGGTGAGCTAAGAAGCTTTCCTTTATATCATCACAGTCATCTTAAATGGGTTCATATCACTGGATTTTTCGGTCACAAAGATCAAGTAGAGCTTGCACTTCATATCCTTGGCAGCTCAACCATGCTCAAGAAGATGGTGATAGATTCAAAGGTGGCAATAGTGCCTGT
The DNA here is from genome assembly GCA_000325765.3 of Leersia perrieri. Classification (NCBI taxonomy): domain Eukaryota; kingdom Viridiplantae; phylum Streptophyta; class Magnoliopsida; order Poales; family Poaceae; genus Leersia; species Leersia perrieri. Next base: position 3,017,595 of record CM002485.1, read on the forward strand.
TGACGGTAGTTATCTACCACCATTAAAGGGGGCACTTTATGTGGATGGTCGTGTAGTGGCCACGGAATTTGTTTGCAAAGCTGACCATCGAAACGTTGTCCAAGTTGTAGGAGCATCAAATGAAGATGACTCTGGAGTCGATGCAAACTGCATTTGATATTAATACAAATAGATATATGTTTCGATTATTTATTTATATTGATGGCCTTGCCGACGACACATCCTCGTCTACCCCTTCGCCTTAGCCACAACCTCGTCATAGACGCAACCTTACCTGCTCCCTCATCTGTAGCCATGCTGAAGCTGTAGGCAGAGACAGAGGCGTAGTAAAGTGGTCCGTCCAAACAGACCCCTATTCTATAGTGTTACACTTGTTTTTAGAGAAAAATGAGAGCTGCAATTCCTTTTAAAGTAGAACGAGTTTTTTTTTTAAGGATGCTCCATTGCTCCAAAAATAACCACCTCATCACGAGAACTCAAAGAAATGGCTATCTGTCTCACTTGATTTGGAAGAAAATTACCTGTCCAAGATTGCACAGACCTAGCATAAATCTAAGAGAATTGAAAAGGCTTAGTGAATTTTAAATATATTGTCCCTTGGATCATTTAACTTGGTTGTTTTTGGCTGACAAACTTAACCGGTATTTCATCCGAATCATCCTTCTTGGCGGAACATTAGGAACACACCAAATATAAATTTAGGTGAAAGCAAATGATTTCTATTTGTGAATTGTACAAGAATGATTCTGTCATTTCCTTTCAAACTCGTGAGAGTGCCCTATGCAGCTTGTTTGGAGATATTGTACTCCATTCATCTCAATAGACCTTTTTTTTTCAAATTTGTATTTTAAAATATTACCATAGCATTAACACAGATAGATTACTACTCCCTCTGCCCCATAATATAAGAACTTTTGAGTTTTAAGTTGTCCCACAATATAAAAACTACAACTCATGTTGTGACCCATCTATCTAGAAATACTTTCATTTTCTCACTTCTTGCCATTTATTATAGATCGAAAACACCTAATTATAGCATGTAGAATCTAAAAATTCCATCTATCAAGAGAAAAATGAGTAGGACTCATGTATTAATGAGGGATATTATGGACTTTTTACTCTATCCTTATTATTTTCCAAAATGACAGAAGTTATTATATCATAAGACGGAGGGAGTACTGTACTACAATCACATTAGAAAAAAAAACCTAAAGAATCCGGCACCAGGTTTTTAGCAAAACCTTCCTTTCCTCCCGTCTCCCTTTCCCTCCGACAAATCTTCAGAGAAATAGAAGAGAGAAGCTGATACTACTCAACAACTAATAGATCGATCGACAATAGTACATAGATGAACCTGTGCTTAGGACGGAGACATGCTAGCTTGATTATGTTTCCATCTTTGTGGCATCAGCGTTAAACCATTTAACCGCCACGCGACGGGGCACAATCTCTGCATTTGCCCGCTGTGTGCCGGATTGCAAAAGGCGAGGCGTCATGTGTGACAATCCGACAACATTTCGAGAGGCACTGAAACACCCAGCCTCTACATCCTTGTGAGGTGTACACGGCCAATTAAACTGAAACATCCTTGTATATAGAGAAAGGTGGCTTACACTTTATGTGCACTGCCGCACTTCACCTCTGATCATGATGGGACGATGACGTCGGCGTATGAGATCGAGAGGTGCGAATCGAACTCGAACACATATTTTGGTTTTCTTCTGTTGAAGATACAGATTTCTTGTACAGGTTTCTTACAGATTTAGCAATATAAACTAGTTCATCTGAGGGGAATACCAGACTAAGCCCATTCCAAACCATGATTACTATGTTCGACACTCTTCTCTATCTCTATCTCTATCTCTATTATAATAAAAGCGAAACTCAATTCCATGGTCAGCCTAAGCGCGTTTCTTCCTTCCATAGGATACTCCCTTGCTGGTGGGGACAGAGCCTAAGCATGTTTGTCCCTTGCGGAATGTAGACACGTGGCTGGATGTGGAACGGCCGCACCGGAAAAAGCTCGTGGCGCACGTAATTAGAGGATCAGTTGCTTTTTTCTTTCATGTAGGACCCACAGATGAATGATTAAAATCACATATTAGATTTGCTACTTAGATCTCATAGACATATGAATATATGCATTGCAAATTCTGTGCACATATATTATATATACAAACTTTATGTGTATAAACTTTGCTTTTAAAAAGTTTGTGTGCACAAACTTGGTGTGTATATCATTTTATTGGTGTATATATGATGAAAAAAATGTTTAAATAAAAAATAGTATGAACCTAATGAAAATCGCAATTGGAAATTTATGTGAGAATCCCATGAAAAGAGGAGAACGCATGGTCCCACTAGAACAACTCCTCTCGCCTAATCGTGGGAAGAAACGTGAGCAGAGAAATAAGCGATCCCCTCCTGCAGCCTAGCCAGCCCAGCCAGCTCTTAACAAAAACCCATTCAGCCTAGCCAGATTCTATAAAAAAATCTATTCAGTTCAGCCATTTTTAGTCCAGCTCAGCCAGCCGAACAGGGCCACTTGCGTGACACGTGGTGGTTAGGGATCAGTCATGCGCCGGCATGTGCGCGCGACTAGTCGCCCATTAGTCGTTTCTCGTCCGTCAGTAGATGTCCTGTTTGGTTTCAAGCGTTGTTGCACACGGTTTCTGTCATCACGTATTTGCATCGGTCGCGGTAGAATTTTTTTGGGACATAATAATTTTTTTATGGAAAATTACAAAATAGAAGGCTGTGGAGGAAAATTGCAGAAATAGGTGCCTACCGCCAAACCCCGTGGCGGTAGGGCACCTACCTTCACAGGGTTTGGCGGAAGGTGCAGAGACATCTGCCCTTCTCAGTCTGCGATTAGAACCCAAAAAATTTGTATAAAAAATGTCACATCCACACACATATGACATATTAAACGTAGACTAATAACAAAACAAATTACATATTCTGACTGTACACCGCGAGACGAATCTTTAGAAACTAATTACGTCATGATTAGCCATAAGTGCTACAGTAATCAACATGTGCTAATCATGACGTAATTAGGCTCAAAAGATTCGTCTCGCGGTGTACAGTCGGAATATGTAATTTGTTTTGTTTTTAGTCTACGTTTAATACGCCATATATGTGTCCAAACATTGATGTGACATTTTTGACCCAAATTTTTTTTAAGAATCTAAACGTGGGGCAGATGCCTTCACACCTACCGCCAAACCGCCACGTGGTTTGGCGGTAGGCGCCCTACCGTCACGCCCCGTGACGGTAGGCTTCTATTTCTGCGATATTCCCCATCAACTTCTATTTTTGCAATTTTCCATAAAAATAATATTATTTCTAAAAATAAATTCGTCGAGGTATACTCCTCCCACGAAATCAGCATCACGGCCAGTGAACAACACACCTTCGCACCCCGTGTTCTTGCGGCATTGCATCACAATGAGTTGATGCGCACGGGCTGCCGTCAGCCCGTCCTTCCAACTCCCCTACCTGAGCCGGATGGGCTTTCTTCATATTAATCAGACTCGTGACTATGTAGTTTTCCAACATGGACTCATCACTCATCTACGTCGCATGCTTATGAACCTTGCAAGCAGCAAGGATGTCGTATGGTTGGTCACGGCCAGTTTGTCACCTGATGCTTATCGATGCAGACGTGTCGACATGCAGTCCAATGCAATTACTTGAGATGGGATTCGGCTAATGCCAAGTGGATAAGATCTATAAGCTCTTAATTAAACATCGTCGACGACAGGCCAGCAGCAGCATATGGTGGCCTGCTCGATCGGTCTCGCATGATAGCTGCTAGGGCTGAGGGGTGAGCGTTCTTAGCAATGGCTGTGGTGGAAGCCAGAAGCTACCCAACTCACAAGTCACAACCTAGAGTGCACCACGCAGAGTCACAAACCCTCTATCTCTACTATTATAAAAACGAAAGTTGATTCCATGGCCCGTAAGAACTTTTCCGCGATGAGTCTGCTGTCCTCACAGCGAGCATTTAGTTTTCTTCGCTTCCGTTTGGCATGCCATGCAATACAAACCATCGATATCGGACTGGATAAGTGCAAGAAAACATAGGCCAGACCGGAACAAATTAAATCAAAGAAGCGAATTCATCGCGTGTCCTACTCTGAATTTTGTAGGATTAGCCAAGCGTGGTATCGAGTGTGGAACGTGGTGTGAAGAACGTGCTAAAGGCATGGGACGAGAATCTCGCCGAAGAAATCCGAGGCACCGAAGAAGCAATTAAGTTTGTTAAAGGAAGGTTTGAGAGGGGCATGGTGTACCTCTTCTCTAACACCACCGTCCACACAGTAAGTCTCAGATTGTGTTGGTGACTCTCGGATTGCGTTGGTGACGGTGGCAGGCCCAACATTTTAAAGTTGAGTATTTAAAATCAGAATTAGTAATTTTTTTAACCATAAGCTTAATATGTTCCATGTGTAATAACACATTGTTCTAAACTAAACAGTTATTAATGTACAACTACTATATTAAATAATTATAGCATTACAAAACAAGAAAAAATTAGAGCCATGCCAATACTATTTCTCAACATTAGAGATATGTCATCCTGGTCCACATGTCATTGACTCCCGTGGGCTCCATATGTCATTGACTAACGGATGACATATCTCCAACTTTAAAAAATTGTAATGACATAGATCCAATTAGCCCAAACAAGGAAAAGATATGTTCATAAACACTTAGCCATAGGAAACGCACTAAGCAGAATAAAAAACATATTTATTGAATGCAAGAGAGTAAGGTGAATGCCCATAGGGTTTACCCTCTTTATATATAGAGGTTATACACCTAGTAAGGATATTTTTTTATGCTTGATATTTTAAAAATAAGTAAATCTAAATGGCTAAGAAGAACATGGTCCCTGGCCTTCTAGAATATACAAAATTCAAGCTATGAGAAAATGTTCCCAAAATTATACAACTTAGGTATTTTCCAAACTTCCAAACTCCCTCATAACAAAAGAGGTACAGACATGGAATAATTGTTCATAAAAATCCAAGAAACATAAAATAATGGTTTGACATCATATATATTGAATGAAGATAATTAGCAGTCATATTAAAAATTCAAAACACCACAGATAAATATTAGAACTCCATTTACTTGATAACTCAAATTTATGTTTTAAACCTTGTAAAAGCCACACTGATAATAAATTTTAAATGCTTGGCATTGCAATATCCGTTAGTAAGTTGCATAACGATTTTGGTCACACATTTAAGCCAAGGAGCTAGCAGGCTCGAGAAGGGTTTCATTCGGCATAGTTTTTTTCCCACATAAATACATGTGAAAATACTACATATAATAATTTTTTTGGCGGGCCCGCCTTTGATGGACTAGATACATGTTTGAGGTTTACAGGCCGGTTCGATTAGAAATAACTCAGCACAGTTTCAGGTTTTATCCAACGAGCCTGCATAATCTCAAAAAACGATAAGCTTTTCAACATCCTCACACCGAATTTCATAAATATCAACAACATTGCGGTGGTCTTCCTTGCCGACATATTCCATAGCAACTTCGTATATCCATCTAAAAAAATGATTTTTCAGTAGGTGACATAAATGTCATAGGAGGAACAGCAACTACCGGCCTTGGATCGATCTTTATTGCATTGAGCATGACAGAATTTCTGAGGATATGGCATACCAACTTCAGTTGATCTTTCACGCAATAAAATCCAGTAATATACACATATTTAAGATTGGAGTGAGGGCGTGCAGGAAGATTCCGTAGCTCCCCATGATCTTTACAATAAGGTCGACAATCTAGGGCATCCACGTCTAGATATACGTCGTTGGATAAATTTTTTGAATATGATGAATGGTCAAATATTCGCTCAAAAGTTAAGGGCGTTAAACATTAAAAACCGGAGTGAGTAACTATTAGAAAACATGATGATCTAATCATGAACAAGCTGTAAAAAACGAACAAATTAACCAAAAATAGTTATGGGCAAAACTTTTATATTTGTATTATCTATGGTTTAAATGCCAAGGAGGAAAATAGACTACGATGACAAAAGGGGGAAAATCAGCCCTAAAATCAAGTTTCAAAATTCAATTGTCGGTTATGGTTGATGAGTCAACAGTGGACATGTTTGGGGAAACTTCTAGCAATTGAAGCTACTCTCGAGATCCAGCTCTCTAAACAGTCTAATCCAGCTTTTAAGAATATGTGTTTATAGAATCAAAGAAATGAAATAGAACCCAATAGCTGGGTTTTCCAACTTCTCCTGACAAGCTGCTTCTTAGAATTTAAAATTTCCCAAACAGCTTAGAACTTTAAACTCCCCACAAATAGCTTCTTAGAATTTAAAGCTCCATCAAGCAGCCAAAGAAAATGATGCAAGATTAATTTTTCTACAATAGTAGTGTTAAATGCCGTAGTAATAAGCGTTAAATGATTCAAGGCAGATTAAGCTTGTGCTTATATTATGACTTGAGGATTATTAATGTTACCAAATTTGGTGTGCACCTGTTACGCCACACGCCACCACCAGGTGCGCAACCAAAAAAACCTTATCGGTAGGTGGATGAAATAAAAGTAAACAATTTTCATAAGATTAGCTAGTTTTTCATCTGTAAATCCGCAAACTTGCTCTCACTCTCCTTAATATAAAACCGGCAAAGCCAGCCTCGTTTCAAAATAAAAAAAGGAAATGTTCATTAAGTGTAAGTGACAAACTTACATGAAGTCCCAGTGTTTCTAGACAAGGAGGAGCTTCCAGGAGGCACGCAAAATCAAGTATATCAGCTTTCCGTTCCGGCACACAAAAGGTCAACTCCAATCTCAAGTGCTTCATATACATAAATTTTACAGTCTTCTCTGGCAAAGTAGTCCTCTGACAAATAAGCACAGAACATGAAAGAACGCCAAATTATACAGGGATATGGATGCATCTATAGAAAATATAAAACATACTGGTTTGTGTTGCCTGTTCGGCTGGCTGCTCAGCCAAACTTTAAAAAAATTATTCAGCCCAGCCAATTTCAGCCAGCTGAACAGGGCGTTGAAGTTCTGAACATTTTAAAGTCAGCATTTCAAGATGAGGTAGAGTACTTGGAAGTTTAGTGAAGATATATTCAAGAGCAGCATAAATATCTGATAATTTCATCCAGACATTTGTCATTTCTAAAGGACTAGGAGGTACTAACGGTATCTGGGGGCCTTCATACTCAAGTTGTGTCAGACCAAAATTTAACTATATCTCTTGAAGCAGTGTGCATTTCTCGACTCGCAAATGCTTAAGCTGGTTTAAAGGGTGAGATGTCCGCAATCTTGTAAGCATTCCACAATTAATAATTGCAAGAAATTCCAAGGAACTACAGTTTGAGACCAAAGTCTGCATATCTTCATCGCTAACATCGCTGTAACCTAACTTAAGCTTTTTATGGTTCTGAAAACCCTTGAAATTTGCAGGCAACTTTAGAGAAACACCGCAAAGTAACAATGCTTGCAACTGCGAACTGTTAGTAGCATTGAAAAGCTTAAAAGGAAAGTTATATGGTGCTTGTTTAGGAAAATCAGGTATAAAAGAAAGAAGAAGCTGTTTTTGTAAGATCAAGATTTTTGATTAATATTTTGTGATGAACAATTGGCTTTGCGAAATAATAAATTAAATAAAATTGGTTCGAAATATTTGAGGTTGTTGGTGTGAGTGCGTGTGACTGATGTGGGTCAGGTTGCGAATCTGTGTCCGGTAATGGTTGTTAGGTGATTTGAGGTCAAGGGTTGGTCAATGGCGAGGACTGGAACTAAGTCCAGGAAGGAACTGAGGTCTGGAGCAGTCAGGAGGCCATGTGACAAGATTGGACTAGAGTCAGAAGTCTTAAGGTTAACTTCGGTCAACGGTGGGATCGGGACTATACTCAGGGAGGAGTAGAGGTCCGGAGCGATCAAGGATGCTGGGTGACGAGGTTGACAAAAGACGACATACGGTGAAGGGGCACCGTGTGGGTTTTGTTCGTAACGGGCTTGACATGGTTATGTGTGCGAGCGCCGGAGAAGTGCGAGGAAAATGTGCATGTTTGTGTAACGTGCACAAGAAACTAGATGGTGATGACATGTACTGTGCATGCGTGTGCAGTGCTTGTACATGCATGGGCTTGGTCAACATGTTGGTTGACTCATACATGTATGTGAGCATATACAGTGTTGCATGGAGCATGGAGATCGATGGATGCATGCTCATGTATGGACAGTAGCATGAGTGTGTATGTGAATACGTGCATGGATGCTTGGGCTGGCATGGAGACGTTGCCCATGGGAGGAAAGGTTCTGAGCGAGACCGAGTTGGAGTCCGACTCGGTCGATGTTTTGCCGCGGCTGCGGTTTTGAATAAAAAGAAAAGGAATTTTTCTTTTTAGGAAATTGTAATAGAGTCATATTAGGAATTGAGTCCTACTGGGAATAGGAGATATTTGGTATAAATAGAGAGGGAGGCTTAGCCTAGAGGGTAAGCCATAATTGAGAGATTTGAGTGCTCTTTGTTTTAGGGTTTTTATTAGGGTGCTTTGGCTGCACCTTCTGACAATATATTTCAGCAATAAATATCATATTCAATCATCAAGGCGTTTCCAATCACGTAAGTTGCTTGAATTGATTTTGTTCGTTTTGCTGAAATTCTGAGATAACTAGATTGCGAGGGTTATAACTTTTTAACCGTACATTATTTTGTAAATCCATTCGGTGTAGTTTTTTCTTATATCTTATAGTTTATTGTGACAAAATTTGGGATAAATCCAACGGTTGGTTTCTGCGTAATCTGGTTTTTACTGATACTTTGTTAATCTAGTTTTTGGATTAAAAAATTAAACTTCCGCTGTCAATACCTACTATTCACCCCACTCTAGTAGGTTTACTTATTGTATTCGATCCTACAAGTAGTATCAGAGCCACGTTTGCTCTTTTTGATCTTTACCGATCTAGAGTTTTTTGCGATGGCTGAAAAATTTTCGAACAAACCGCATATTTTTAATGAAACCGATTTTGACTATTGGAAGAAAAAAATTGAATCCTATATCACTTATCAGGGTTATGATATTTGGTTGAAAGTTGTTTCTGTTTATGTGATTTCCGATCGTATTGAAACTATTGCCCAAAAAACCGATTTTGAAAACAATTGCAAAGCACGCAATATTATTCTTAGTGCAATTTCTCGCTCCGATTTTAATCGTGTTTCACATCTTGGAACCGCTAATGAAATTTAGAAAGCTTTGGATGATTTTCATAATGGATCTTCAAACATTAAGGAGTTGCGAAAAGATATTTTCAAAAAGGAGTACATCAAAATTGAGATGAATTCTGGTGAATCTTATGATGACTACTTGGGGCGTTTTAATAAAATCTTGAGTAATCTTAGATCTGTTGATGCGTCTTACAATGTTAACTATTCTTAATCTGAGATTGCTCGTCACTTTATGAATGGTCTTGACATGAAAATTTAGGATGTTAAAATGACTTCTATTCAGGAATCTGTTGACATGAACACTTTAACTTTGGATATTCTCTATACCAAATTAAAAACCTATGAGATGAATATTCTTTCTAAAAGAACTGATTCCAAATCTATGGCTTTGGTTTCTCCTTCTGATTCTTCTTTGGAAGCTTCTTCATCCTCTTTGTTTTCTTTGTCCACTTTAAATGCCATGTCCGATGATCAACTCGAACAAATCTCTGAGGAGGACTTGGCTTTAGTTATTGACAGATTTTCTCGAGCTTTGAATAATGTCAGGAACAGAACAAGAGGTGATCCTATTCGATGCTTTGAGTGTGGTGAGTTGAACCACATTCGCACCAAGTGCCCTAAGCTTAAGCGATCATCAAAAGAAAACGATGAGGACAAGGATGATAAGAAGAAACGTTCGTTTAAAGGCAAGAAAAAGAAATAGAGCTTTAAACAGATGCTGCATCAAATTTTTGAGGCTTTTGATCAAGTAAATGCAAGTGATGTTGATTCCGATAGTGGAGATGAAGGAGATAGGAAAGGCAAGTACATCTCTGGAGTGTGTCTTATGGCTCGTGGGGAGTCAAGCGCCGACGAATATGATTCTGACAGCGACATTGATAAGGTATATTCTACTTTTTGCCCTTCACGTGATTCTCTTGAAAAAATGGTTGTTAATCTTGGTTGCAGGCTAAAAAATATGAAGAGAAGACTTAAAAAACATGATTTTATTGTTGAATCTTTTAATGCTGAAATTGCTAGATTAAAATCTCTTACCAATGATGATATTGAATGCAAATCTTGTGATGATTTATTTGCTGGAATTGAGTCCTACTAGGAATAGGAGATATTTGATATAAATAGAGAGGGAGGCTTAGCCTAGAGGGTAAGCCACAATTGAGAGATTTGAGTGCTCTTTGTTTTAGGGTTTTTGTAGGGGTGCTTTAGCTGCACCCTGTGATAATATATTTCAGCAATAAATATCATATTCAATCATCAAGNAATATATTTCAGCAATAAATATCATATTCAATCATCAAGTCGTTTCCAATCACGTAAGTTGCTTGAATTGATTTTGTTCGTTTTGCTGAAATTCTGAGATAGCTAGATTGCGAGGGTTTAACTTTTTAACCCTACATTATTTTGTAAATCCGTTCGGTGGTGTTGTTTATTATATCTTATAGTTTATAGTGACAAAATTTGGGATAAATCCAACGGTTGGTTTTTGTGTAATCTGGTTTTTACTGATACTCTGTTAATCTGGTTTTTGGATTAAAAAATTAAACTTTCACTGTCAATACCTACTATTCACCCCTCTAGTAGGTTTACTTATTGTATTCTAGCAAAGTTCAGCCACCTATCTATATGATCTACATGCTCGTTTTCTAAATCGCAAACTGCCATTGTCTGAACTCTTAGCCCACTGCGTTGCTTTAAGATGGCGTTGACTCTCTCAATGAAATGAAAAGGTTTTGATTTAGCCTCTGACCATCGGAAGTATAAGATCTGCTGAAGTGAGAATTCACTGAAGCATTGAATACAATTTAAACACCAGGTTTTCTTGGGAACACCAAATATTCTTCCACTGGTTTGATAATACACTCATCCTTGCAGCCTCTTTTAATGGCAGAAGTGATATGATGCGACTCAATATATCCTGTAATCAGGAAGCAATAGTATTACAGTACTTATAGATGAACAGAAACAAGCATATAAAAAACGTTCTCCGAAGTAAACATGCTCTACGTGAAAGGGCAAAGAGGTCTTATACCGTGTTTAAGTTGCTCAAGTGAATCCTTGGTCTCTTTCTTTCCCCATACCACCGTTAAGGCCCTGTTTGAAAATGGGTAGATGTTTTGGATTTTTGTCACACCCAAAATGAGACAATTCATTAATACAAGATTAATTAAGTATTAATTATTGAAAACTTGAAAAATGGATTCATATGATTTTTTTAAAGAAACTTCTATATAAACTTCATTTGCAAAAAACACACGAATAATCATTTTGAAAAGCGTGCTAACGGAAAACGAGGGGAAAAAAATCTATTGCAGGTTGATTCAAACAGGGCCTAAGTAGTTGTTTGAAATTTTCACTCTTTCCCTCTGCCATTCACCTATATAAAAGTATAAAACTTTATCTGCATGGAAAATATTGGAAGAACGTCAATGTATGTACGCACGTAAGTCTGTAACCTATAGTATTAGTACACTTCAAAAGCAAAAATAGTCTACATTCCATATAACTTAAGGCATAAATCTAGGCATGATTAGATTAAATGTTATCTGATATGTGTTTGATGCTTGAGTTACTAACTTAATTACTATTGGCCTATTGTTGTATAAAATAAGATAAGGATTTATGTTTATTCAAAAGACTTGAAGGCAACCTGGCCAGAAGCTAATTGCTGTAAATCTAACACAACAGCTAGACAAGCAGAAGTAAAGAAGCAGATGCAGATCCGATTAGAGAAACACTACGGGAACGGACCCCCGACCCCGCACCGTCGTACGCTCCCGCCTCTCGTGCCCTGCACCCCGTGCCGCCGTGCCTCCCGCTTCTCCTTTCTCCTCTCCCCCTCCTCCTCCTCCCCCACCAAACAACGGAGCGACGATGACGGGCGGGACGGTGCCGGCCCCAAGACAACGGCCCGTGACGAAGGCGGCGAAGAACAGGAGTGCAGTGGCTAACCCAGGGCAGCCGGGATCTAGCGCTGCTGACCTCGGTTGCCACGGATCCGACGGCGGGCGGCGCTCGACAGCTGGTCGCAAAGCTTGGCGAGCAAGCAGTGGCGGCATCCCCCTAGGGCGGCGGCTTGCATCTGCGACAATGAGGGTAGCCGACTGCCGGCGGCGCGGATCCACCCGCTGCAACGCCGGCCGGCCAAGCCCGTCGTCGTTGCCGCCACCGAGGGGCGGCACTCGGTGGTGGATCGCGTGGGTAGCCGAACGGAGAGGTACGAGAAGCTATGTTTTTACACTGGTACCCCGTGTACCAGATCTGGTACCAGGGGTACCGGGGTCTAGTACCTTGAGGTATAAAAAAATCTGATACCTACCCTATGTGTCGGTGATATGGACCTGGGGTATAGCGGAGACATGCTATATGGGCCAAAGGAGTTCGCCTCCATCACCCAGCCATGCCTAAAAAACACGTGATGTAAGCACCACAGAGGTCTGGGCCACGGGCGGCCACGTGGCCACCCCAAGGGGACATGGCCCGGGGGCTGCTCGGAGACCCTCCCTCCATATCATAGGGGTCCGGGGGCACCCGGACCTCAATTTCCACTACCCGCACCTCCCTCAGGCAAGGGACGTGTTGGAATGCTCTCAACTGCCAACTGCCCCATTCAATGTGATGTGAGGCGGCCTATCGCCGCCCCCTCCCATTTAATGCGATGTGAGGCGCGGATGGCCGGCTCTCGTCATCACCCTTCTCGCCCATACCTAGGGAGAGAGGGAGAGAAAGTCTATAGCCCTGTGACCGTGACTTGACCGTGCGGTCAAATGCACGCCTCTCTCCTGTGTTTGGTCACCGTTGCATTTAATGTATTGGACGGCCGCGTGGAGGGGAGGCAATGAGTATATCTAGCCTGTGTCACCCCTAGTCCGGTTGGTGGCCCGCTAATAGGTAGGCCTCACTAACGGTTAGGTAGGTTGACCATGCAATCCCGTCAGCAGCATGGTGGCCACGCCACCCGTTTTTCTTTACCAGCCCCCTTGACGTGGCGACATGGGAAGAAGTTGGTGTGACCCTGACAAGACAAGCTAGCAACCACTCCATGGCACCAGCAGGAGAGTTGGTAGTCTGCAGGACAATTGTGATGTCCTCTTACTCTATAAAAGGAGGCTCAAGTCCACCTTAGTAGATCCCCACTCCTTCACACACACCCCTCAAGAGAAGAACTCCATCCTAGTACTTGAAAAAAGGATTGAGAGAAGAGTCAGACAATTGCGTAAAAAACCCACCTCACCAATCCTTATAATCTAATATCCATTACCTCAAGAACAAGAACAGGAGTAGGATATTACGCTTCATCAGTGGCCCGAACTTGTATAAACCTCTATGTCTATATATTGTGTGATTGTTTTACTTTCCTCCCTACCTTCTTCTTCTCCTTGACTCAGGCCTCGATATACTGCACCCCTGTGTCGAACCAAAAGGGGTCCCCCGGATCCATGCATGTCGAGCACACGCATCGACATTGTGTATCAAAAATCTGGTACTATGAGGGTATCAAAATCTGATACCCAGTCCGTTACAACGGACATCCATTGTCTAGTCGGGCTCATCCGACCTCAAAAGTAGATTTACAACATGTTAAAAACTTTTTCCCCGTATGATAAGGCCCTGGCCGGTATGAAAATATCGGTTTTTTATGATATCTTGGAATAGGATGAATAAGTACCTGACTACCTGCAACGCCAGAAGACCTAATTGTTGGATGCAACAAGCCCGTTATGACTTCTGAGGAGAGGAGAAAGAAGAAGACCTCCTTCCCTCTATATTTGCTACTCCAAAAAGAATTCATTAATTTGCTACTCCAAAATACCTCGGTCTTAAAATATAGAGACTTATGTCTTTTTTAAGAGATTAAGGTTGAGGGAATGAAGTGTTGTGATTGGTTGAATAGAAAAGGTATGTGAGAAAATTAAATAGAGGATGGTTAGGCCACCTCCAATGGTGGTAGCGTTATCGCTAGGATAGATGGAAGAGAGAGGAATGCGACATAGGTTTTGTAGGCTTGTCAGATTTTTGTGTGAGAGAAGTTTGCCTTCTTGCTAGCTAACTCTGATTTGCACTGTTCATCGATTAAAAAAATTATTTTAGCTAGCGATGTCGCCAGCCGTTGGAGCTGACCTTATAATTGATGAAGATGTGGTAGATAGGTGTAGAATTAATTGTATTTTAAGACGAATTTGAATTGCGAAAACAGAAAGCTATTCGAACTACGAGATACAGTTGGAGAAATTCTCCCTCGCTGGGTGGCTGGCTGAAACGCCGAAACGGACACTGCAGATTAAATCAAAAATATTTGATTCGGTTCGGTTTAGCCGCTCCTCCACGACCATATACGCCGGCCAGCCGACCAACCTGTGCACGGTGTACCTCTTTATGCACGAGCATATCATACGCATCACCACACAATGCATGCCTGCTGCAAAAGATATTCTTTCTTAAATTATTTATTTAATATATTATTTAATTACAAAGTTGTAGCATATGTTGTAATTAAAATTTTCCAAACAAAACTTTACATAATTTCACGACCGAGGAAAACGTGTGAGGATTTTTTTTTAAAAAAAAACATGACAAAGGCTGCTGAGTAGAAAAGACGGCAAATAATCATGATGATAAGTTGAAACGAAGCATACCTGAACACTTCGTGGGCTGGGAAAACGTGATTGACTTGGCTGATAAACGAGCATGGCTGGGCTGTCACATGGGCCGATTTTGACTCCGATTCTGAGCTCTCCCAAGTGGGCTGTATTCCTACCAAACCGCCAAAACCCTAACTAACTCCTTACCTAGTTATTTGCGTCTTGAACTCTTGCGCGCCACCGATCTCTCTCCTTCTCCTGATCGGCCCGAGGTCTCCTCTTTCTCGAATCCTCGTTTTGCTGGTGAGTTGTGAATATCCATCCATACTTTTCCTCGAATTTGCATTAAAATCAAAAGGTAGCTTCTCTTGTCTTCATGATCAGGAAGTTGTTCTCTTTGCCTTCTAGTATTAATGGCAAGTTTGTTCACCCAATTAAATTGGGTATTTGTTTAATTTCCCAAGAAAAATTAGGGGTCCAGAAGTTTTTTTTTTCTCTCTAGTGCTTGATGGATAGTTTTCTTGCACAGGTCTCAAAGGTTAGGTGAATTGATCTTCAGTTACAGTTGAAGGGGAAATCTTTTTCAAGGATTTAACGAAAGCTATAAATCCATCCCACTTGAACATGAAGAGGAAATCAGAGGAATCCTTGGACTGTGCAGCTGGGAAAAGAAGGAGAAGATGTCTCAGCGATCTTCCCATGGTTCGTGCTGTCAAACTGAAACTAAGTTGCATTTATACAATATATCACTTTACTTTCCTGGCCTCCTTTTTGCATGCTAGATGAATAATTAACATAATGTGCAATTATGTTGTTTCTTGCTTAATTTAACTCAAAAATATAATGCAGGATGTATTGGGTTCAATCGTATCGCGGCTGCCAATAATAGATGCCGTAAGGACTGGCACTTTATCAAGTCAATGGATAGATATTTGGCGTGATCATACTACTCTGACATTCAATCGCACCACGATGTGGAGGCGTCGTTCCAGGATATCTCATGTTGACTTCAGCCAGAAAAATTTTGTAAAGCGAGTTGATTCGATTCTGCGGCGACACAATGGTGTAGGCGTTGAGCGCATGGAGATCAAGTTTCCCTTGAGGAGTAATGCTCAGTGTGCCATAGATAGATGGGTGAGCTTTGCCATTGCATCGAAGACGAAAGAATTTTGTCTTGATCTATCAGATCCTGGACCAAATCCGCCATATGTACTATATTACAGACGAAAGATCGAGGGGTATTGTGACTTTCCGTGTCAGCTTTTTGATGCCGACAATGCCTGTTCACAATTGCAGTGTCTGCAACTTAGTTCTGTTTTTTTGAAACCGACTGCTGAGTTCACTGGATTTCTGAACCTTAAAAGGCTTAACCTGATAGATGTAGATATCAGAGATGAAGGTCTTCAGCATTTGCTGTGCAAGCCCAGTATTCTGGAGTTCCTAGAGATTTCTAACTGCAAAATGCTAACAAAGATTCATGCCCCTCACATTCTGAACCGGCTAAAGCATCTGCAAGTGAATAACTGCCACACACTAAGCAATATAGAGATTGACTGTGATCTGACAACACTTGATTTCAGTGGTACAATGGCATCTTTCATTATTGCTACATCTTCCAGCCTGACAAATGTGCATGTCCAATTGACGACTTTGTCCAATGGTCTTGCCTACATAGTTACACGATTCGTCAGAAGTTTTCCAACTGTTCAGATGCTCGATTTGCAATTTGTAGGATTTCCGGTAGAATTTGCATCTTTGTCTATGTCTACTGATCTTGACTATGTTTCTGTAGTGTTCATATTTTTATCATGTATATATCCTATTTTCAAATGCATCGCTACTAATTTTTTTTCCTGTTGCACGCCAGAAAGCGGTTTCTCCTCAGAAGCTACCCAAATTTATGTATCTTCGGCATTTGAGGCTGGAAACTATTATCTCTCCTCGTGACACGTGGTCTGATATCCTTGCCTCTGCATATCTTTTGGAGACTGCTCCTCTTATGGAAAAACTGGAGATACATGTAAGTTTTTCACATGGATATACAACCAAATTTAGTTTCTGTTTGCTTGGCAGATTAACCACCCATTTACATGTCCTATATGTTAAATTTGGTAAACTTAAGCAAAACATAAAACTTGATTATGCATTGTAGGGTCTGTTCACTTTGCTGAAAAAAAACAAAAAAAAAAAATTTGGTAAGGTAGTTATGGTGATGTTCAGTTTGTTGCCAATATCAAATTTTGATAGAAGTTATAAGGGAACAAAGTTCTAGAATATTACAAACATTTAGTAATTTGCCAAAATTTTGGCAACTCCAATATTTGGTAAGGTTAAAAGTGGCTATACAATTTGAACAGACCTGTAGTTTCTAGTTCGAAGTATTGCACCTAAAATGAAATGAACTTTTCCTTCTGATTCACATTGAGTTTGCATCTTGTATTTACAGATGTGTTTAGACAGTACCTACACAGCATACAGTAAAGTGGATGGTGAGCTAAGAAGCCTTCCTTTACACCATCACAAACATCTCAAATGGGTTCAGATCACTGGCTTTTTCGGTCTGAAAGTTCAAGTAGAGCTAGCACTAAATATCCTTCGCAGCTCAACCATGCTCAGGAAGATGGAGATATGGTGGAGTAGGGAGGAAAGCATTTTTGTGGATGATCGTCGGGTCGCCATGGAGTATGTTCGCAAAGCTGACCATCGCTACATTGTCGAATTTGTATGAGCATCATAAGAGGATGGTCAATAGCCATGTAAACATAGAATCCATGCAAACAGTTATACATAAATTTCGCTGCAAAAGTAATACTATTCTAAAGGGGATTACAAATCCCTCATTGGATATGATCATCTTTTTTACAGTTGAAATCGCCTGTACATATAATATGCATGCATGTGACAGAAAATAGAAGGTTCGCACCATCAATTCGTTGGTGGCATATATCGAGGATGATTACTCCCTCTGGTCAAACATTAAAGAACATTATAGAACTAAAACAACCATTTCATTCATTTCACTGCTTATGTTACATCCTACACACACTTACATCATGTGTATACTAACAACTATACAACTCTCCAACGCAAAGGAATCTCGTCCAATCCAAACATAAAGGAATCTTGTCCAACCCAAACATGTCAAGACTGTCCGGGCATCATCACACAAGAATTTCCGGAACACACAAGCTATTCTTGTGCAGCTGTGCCTACTCCCCCCAAAACAAGACCTATACAGTTGGAGGGTTCAAGGACGTTTAACTCTTTAAAAAACACCAAATATTCTGTGTCCGGTTGGTAGACCCCAAAAGTTAGTTGTATCCTCACAAAATGTTATAGAAGAGTATTGCAAAGTTTGTCTTGAATCTTCTGCTTTCTTAATTTAGTCTTTGTCCTTTACGGAAGAATAGCACTTCATTTCGACCTTCAGGACTAGATTCCTGAAAAAAAAAGTTTCAGGGCCAAGCTTCGACAGTATAATGTTGATTGTAACTTATGTAACACCCTTCTAAAATCTTAATAAAATTTGGTCGGCCAATCTTTCGGCCGACCCAGCAAAAAAAAAGAAAAAAAAGTTAACGATAACCACATTATTTATTATGTATCAAAGTGTAATATCCGCCAATGAACTTGATCAAAAGGCAATTAGTATTTGGTACATAATTAAATCAACACAAACTATCAAAGACCTTTTCAATTTCAGTTTGATTTATATTTCAACCATAAGCTCTCATTTAAAAGTAATGAAGGTAAAGCAGAAAATGTTAGTGAACCTGAACAACAATGGAATGTTTGCTTCTTCCACCTCACTACTTAATTCATCGAAAAGAAATCCATAATAACTAACTGAACCTTTTAGGGAAACAAAATAATGTGAATGAAATGCTAAGTTGGGAAGATAGTAGCAACAATCAAGATGACATCATCATTGTCAATAACTTGTTGAAGATCTCAAGTTCTACATATTCTTCTGACTACTTCAAAAAAAATATGCTCTGGTAACCAATGTTTTTACTGATCTGTTACCGTATGGTCTCACTAACAACGATATATCCTAAACCAATACATTACTATCGTACAAAGAGTTTCAGCGATTTGTTTGGTTCCATTCTACGTTTTGCTGATGATATCTTATTACACTATCACTAATAAAACATAGGTACTCTAATTCATGTGAATGCGCCGGTCCGAGAGTTTAGGGCCTTCCATATATTCACTTTTATCAACTGAAAAGCAAATGCAAGATGGGAGCAGTTACCGTCAACCAAGTTTCAATGCTTCCCTTAGACCAAAACTTAGTTGGCCGTGCCCCTTTTTCCCTAGTGGATTATTCCCTTTCTGCATCATTGTTACAAATTCATTGTAGTCGATCCGGCCATCCTGCAGAGATGAGTGAGCCAGACATGTGATGTGATTCTTAGCTTCTAGACTTTCAGATCTCACAATGAATGAAAATGTCAACTTACATTGTCCTGATCAATATCTTTGATAATATCCTCCAGATGTGCATCTTGTATGCCAAATTCCTCACAGGCCTTTTGTAGCTCGTCTTGAGTAATGTAACCACTATTGTCTTTATCAAAGTATGAAAACGCCGCAAAGAGATTGTCTTCTCTCTCAACTTTGTTCAGATGCATAGTTGCAGCAATGAACTCCTTATAATCTATTGAACCACTGTTATCAATATCTGCCTGCAAGATGCATATCATATGTATTCATTTACCTTGGCCCAAAAATATGTCAAATCTAGTAATAAAGCTAATCTGCCTAGCCACAGTCCTTAGAACATAAAAGATCCATTCTCGCATACTGTTAAATTTATTAGAACCACAAAATTCAGATGAAATACAATAGATCTATGAATAACCACCAATCTAAAACAAACTGCAAGCTGCCTAAAGCAGAATGTCAAATACACATATTTGAACAACAGTAGCTCACAATGGAAGGCCCAGAGTTATGTTAGAAAAGTTACCGCTTCCATTAGGGCTGTAATTTCCGAATCCTTCAGATTAGCACCAACTCTCTGCAAGCCAGTTTTTAGCTCCTCTAATGTGATCTGACCACTATTATCAGTGTCCAGCATTTTGAACATTTCTCTCAATCCTGCAATCTCATCTTCCGACAAATTTTCAGCAATGACCTACAGATGCCACACAGTTTGACAAGAGAATCGGTATGGAACATGACTTAATTTGTAGAAAATCAACCAAAATTATACACAATATTTACCCTCAGGGCCATCTTCTTTAGTTTGTTCATTGCTGAAAATTGCTTCAATCTAGTTAAGACAGCAGAATCAAGAGGTTTATCAGGAGCAACTCCATCAACACAAACCCAAGGATGACCTGCCAATATAAAGATGGGTCACTAGAGAAGGCTCTGACAGGAAGCTCTGTAATGTGATATTTATGCTTACATAGAGCTTCATGTGCAGTCAATCTCTTTCTGGGATCACGGTTTAGCATTTTCCTGACCAAATCCTTTGCACTGTCTGAGATAGAAGGCCATGGATCAGACGAAAAATCAAGATCTCCTTTCAAAACTTGTTCAAATATCCCCTGTTCAGATTCTGTGCAAGGACAGTGTTCAAAAGGACAAAAAATAGAGGAAAATGGTCAGCATCAACCAGAAGCACGGGTTCGAAAAACCAGAATGAAGGAGAGACATATCCTACCATCCCAAAATGGAGGAACTCCACTAAGCAAGATATAGATAATCACACCAGCACTCCATACATCCACCTCACGGCCATAATGCTTCATCAGAACCTCAGGTGCAACATAGTAAGGACTTCCAACGACATCCGAATAAGATTCACCTGAAAGTTAATTCATAATGCATTAGAAAAGGTGCACAAACAATAGAATTTCAATGTTATAGGAGAAAGGGACAGGCAGTGCATTAGACTACATTACACGTAATTCAGTACATTAAAAGCTGTCACATCAATGCATTAATTGACATCCCATTCCCTTTTCAGAAGCATAGGTTTCAGGATCACCAAAGGCATAGATGCATTCAGTTAAGAATCTTTACTATATCATAGTGAATGGAAATGGAAGTTATCTTCATAAGAGCTTGATTACCGATTTTTGGCATTTTGCTATAAACAATTCAGTTTTTTCCTTTGTAGTCGAGGAAATAAATAAGCAATTGCAGAATACTACAGGAACCAAAAAAAGGTTTAACAGATAGTCAAATACATGTCTATTTGAAACCCAAACATATCCATTGCAGTATATGTGCAGTTATGCAAGAAGTCCATCGAGTTCTAAGTACAATCGCATGAAAAATAAACTACCAAGCACATCGTAAACCTTCCTAGTACTATATCCAGTATGTATTAAGTGAAAATCAATAACTCAAAGCTATGGGGGTTGCAATGCACCATCATTACCTCGCCAAGTTGGCGAAAACATAAGCTTAACTAGCATTGCCTATGAAGGGGGTAAAATCCACAATTGTCACACAGCAGCAAGGATCAAGGCCGGACCTGGCTTGAAGAAGATGGAAAGCCCAAAATCGATCGTCTTAAGCGGCGAGTCCTCCTTATGGCTGATAAACAAGAAATTCTCCGGCTTGAGGTCTCTATGCATCACCCCAAGCGAATGGCACGCCTCGACAACCCCAACGATCACTCTCGCCAGCTGCGCGGCCGCCTTCTCGGAGTAATGCCCACGCTGCACGATCCTATCAAACAGCTCCCCACCAGCACACAACTCCATGACTAAATGCACGGCGACGGCATCCTCGTAGGCCCCAACGATGGAGACCACGTTTGGGTGGCCGGCGAGGTGGTGCATGATCTGAATCTCCCGCCGCACGTCCTCGACATCCTCCTCGCTCACCAGCTTCCTCTTGGCGATTGACTTGCAGGCGAACACCTTCCCTGTCGCCTTCTCGACGCACTGGTAGGTTGTGCCGAACTGCCCCTGCCCCAGCTTCTTCCCCACCGTGTAGAGATCCTTGAGCCGCTCGGAATCGCGCTTCAGGACGGATTCCGCGAGGAGCCCCGCGCTCTGCACCCGCTTCACCCTCGGCTTGGGCTGCTTGGGATTTGGGGCGGAGGTGGGGTTGGAGCTCGGGGAGGAGGAGAGGTCGGAGTCGGCGATGGTGACGCGCTCGGGGGCGGTGGACGCGGTGTGGTTCGGCCCCGCCGCCTTCGCCGCCGCCGCCGGCGGCGAGGGCTCCGCGCGGGCGCCGCCGCCGGGGCGCTGCCAGAGGACAGCGAGGGAGACGGAGTTGAAGAAGCCGTGGCGGTCCGCCGCGGCGCTGGGCCCCACGCAGGTGTTCCCCATCGCGCCGCCGTAACCCTAGGCGGCCGGCGGCGGCGGCGAGGTTGGGGAATTTGGATCGGAGTTTGGATTGGTGGAGGAGAGGGGAGATGGCCGGAGAGGGACGGGATGAGCGAGGGCTCGTGTTACTGACATGTGGGCCACCTGAGTACTGTGGGTCCACTTGTCAGTGGGAGCAACTGGTGCGAGCCGATGCGATCATGCGATGCGCGCGTGCGTGCCAGGTCGGACGAAATAGTGACAAACGGCGAGTGAGATGACACACGTAGTGCTACTACGTTATAACGTTACGTCGTTACGTGATGGGGGTATTTTTGTCTCTTTGTTTTTTGAATAATCGGGATAGTTTTGTCTTTTGTTTGCCCATGGTGACACGTAATTTGACGAATTTTCCTCTCTATCGAACCTATCGCTTGCTCCGTCTCTCTTCGTTTTTTTTAGCCACTTGACACGCAATTTGGTTTGTCATTTGACTTGGGATTTGTAGTTTGCCTACCATGTGACACAAGTGGGTATGTAAATCTTGGACGTGGTCGTATGCAGTTCATAATTCCTATCAATTTTACCCCATGCATTGACTTAATCTTGCAGTTGCAGGTGTAGTCATGCACACTGTTCCTACGTTAAGCTAACTCGTTATCATTCCGTTTAGATAAAAGGGTTGTAATGCAGGATGCGAGGAGTGACGAATTATACAGCTAAATAAATAACAATCTCCCTCTCACAGAAAACGCAACTGCATGTGGCCGGGTAAGCACGCGCCATTGGTTATGTCCCTAATACGATGGATGCAGCATTTTTTTTTCTTTTGTGAATCAGGCCCCGTTTAGTTTGAGAAAAGTTTTTACAAAAACATCACATCAAAGGTTTGACCAGATGTTGGGAGGGGCTTTTGTACACAAATAAAAAAACTAATTTAATGGCTATCCTAAAAACCGCGAGACGAATTTTTAAGTCTAATTAATCTATCATTAGCACACGTGGGTTACTGTGGCACTTATGGCTAATCATGGTCAAATTAAGCTCAAAAGATTCGTCTCGTCGTTTACAGCTTAACTGTATAATTAGTTTTATTTTTTATCTATATTTAATGCTATATGCATAAGTCTAAAGATTCGATGTGATTCGATGTGATGTTTTTGGAAAAAAAAATTTAGAAACTCAACAACGCCTCGGTTACTTCATTCTCAATCCATTTAACGATTATAATCCTGAAATCCACGGGGATTTAAGATGGGGAATTCTACATTGCCATCTCGAATATCATCTGACCTAGACTCCATCGATGCAATCCCCTGGTGTGGTGCAGTGAGTTCTGTTTGAGCCGCTGGCTCAGCCGATGCCTAGGGCACGCATGATGCCTTCGATACGTTTCATTGGCCTCCGAGGTAATGGTCCATGTGTTCATCCAGGGGAAGTTTAACTATTTGCCATTATTAAGTTCGGTTAATCTTTAAATACCATTTTTAGATTTGCTCCTAAAAAATACCATTGGAGACATATTAGTCTTTTTTTTTTGCCATTTTCGATGAGTTGTCACACCACATTGAGTGCTCCCATCCACCCTGGAATACTAACATGGCGTGACAAACTCAGCAAAAAAATACCAAAGAAAAGGATTAATCTCTCTAGTGGTATTTTTGTGAGAACAAATCTAAAAGTGATATTGGGGCGTACATAAACCTAACCTTGGCAAATAGTAATCTTTTTCCCATTCAAAAGGGCAAATGAAAATTCTTGATCTTGCTCTGATTTCTTGGTTATTCTATCGTTCTCATTCAGATGACTCTCTTCTTGAGATGGTACTTGTGGGCCTACTATATGACTAAACCATCGGATGGCATCCATGTGTGCGGGAGCACAGATGGGTGCACGAGATGGGAGCAGGCAAGTCGTGCCCGGTGTAGAGATGGCAATGGGGAATTCTTCGCCAGGGTCAGCTCCGTCTCCCCGCCCCATGCGGATGTAAATTCCTACGTCCTCGTCCCCATGAAACACAACGAGGGATTTTTCCACCATCCTGACCCTGTATAGGATTATATATAACTATTTTATATGATTATATAATATATCAACAATGTATTGACTAACCATTCGATAAAAAAACAAAATAATCATTCATTAAAGTTAAATTATAGAAATTTAAACCTTTTTTATAAAATATTTGTATTTGGACATACACTTAGGGGACGGGGAATGAGAAATCATCTCGGCCATACCCTATATGGGGATGGATTTTTCTCCGAATAAATTTCATGCATAGAAAATTACCATTCTTTTCTATCTCTAATGGAATAATTTCCTATGGACAAACAGAGAACGAGCCTTTTTCCATCCCTTTCGGTGTGCGCACGGGTGGGGTGGTGTACGAAACGATGGGCCTAGCTAATCTGCTCCTAGGCACGCAACGCCCCCTCCCCCGTTGCAGTGGGACACACAGCAGGTGTAGAGATGCTATCGGGAGGGGGTGCTATCGAGAAAACGTGTCGCCTTCATGGAATGCGAGATGGGTCCACGTGCGCATTTCCTTTTTTCTTTTTCCTACGCGGATGGGTTCACGTGGGACCATGCACGTTGATTTACAAAAATTTACCGCATATAGAGATATAGTATCAAAATTTAATGTATATGCAAAACTATTAATGTATCATCCATTATATAAGATAAAATTAATTCTGGATAGTACTATATGTACAGTAGTAGTTACTACAAATTTTAGGGTACAAACTGTTGTATAAATTTTATAGTTATATAAAATCTAGATGCCACGTGGGCCCACCCTCCCCGGTTAGGTCCCCACCGACCCACGCACTCCTCATCTCTCTTCTGTCCCCTCTTTCTCCCTCCGACTTGGCGTTTCAGCTATAGGCCCCGCTAATTCCTAATCTTGGGACTTCAAAAATATCCCATCAATATCATATTAATATTTGAATATAAATTTAAAGTATTAAACATAGACCAATAATAAAACAAATTATATATTCGGACTGTACCTGCGAGACGAATCTTTTGAGCGTAATTAATCTGTTATTAACACATATTGGTTACTGTAGCACTAATGGTTAATCATGACGTAATTAGACTCAAAAGATTCGTCTTGTCGTTTACGACCTGAATATGTAATTTGTTTTGTTCGTTTAATACTTCAAATGTATGTATTAATTATATTATTGTGACATTTTTAGCCAAAACTTTTTAGGGAACTAACGCAGCCATAATCTCGCGAGAAGTCGACACATGAAAAAGGTCCACGCTGCGTGAAAGGGCAAGGGGAACTCCTCAGGTGCGGATGCCCACCGCCAAAATCCTCCCTCATGTAGGCATGTTTTCCCCCCTAATCTCCACGGATCTACGAGCGGGGATAGCGCGGGAATCAGAAGGTCGCGAGGAGCAACAACAGAGAAGGGAGAGAGCCTCTTCTGGATCCTAGGAGCAGAGCGGCGCTTGAGGTCGGCCGACGCATGGAGGAGCAGGTTATCCAAACCGAATCAGTATTACTCCAATGTCCGTTTCAGCCAGTTAGCGAGAGAATTTCTCCAACTGCATCTTTGAGTTCGATTACCTTTGTGTTTCCAAGTACTTCTCTGTTCCGGCGTAGCAAATGGTTCCTATTCGGAGTAGCACACGAACAATAAGAGTAATAAGTAGGGAATTAGGTCTTCAATCTTCTTCCTCCTCAGATCAGAACGGGCCTGTTGCACCTACATTCTCATCCGATAATCACGTCTTCCGGCGTCTCAGGTACTTATTCCTTTTCTATTCCCAAGATCTTAGAAAAAAAACAATTTGATAATCACATTGCAATTTGATGCTCCAGCTTTTATAAGTAACACAAATAACATATTGCATTTCAGGTTGCCTTTTAAGTCTTTTGAATAAACATAGTCCTTGTATTTTTTTTCTATACAAACAGTAGTAACTAAAGCATCAAACCAACAAGAATGAGATTATGTTTCAGATAACATTCAATCTAATAATGCCTAAATTTATGCCAATAGGGCATATGGAATATTGATCTGTTATGGCCAAATATTCATGTTCTTTTCTAATCCATGCAGATAGAGTTTTATACTTTCATACAATCGAATGGCAGAGAGAAAGAGTGAAAGTTTCAAACAACTTAATGGTGGTACGGTGGAAAGAAACAGACCAAGGATTCACTTGAGTGACTTACATATGGTATGAGATATTAAACTGGAATCTACATAGCTTTGTAGTGCACTATTTTCCTCACTTCATATAGCATGTTTTAATTGGGAGAACTTTCTTTGAATATCTATAATTAATACTATTAGTTTCTGATTACAGGATATATTGACTCGTATCATGTCATTTTTGCCGTTGAAAGAGGCTGCAAGGACGAGTATACTATCGAACCAATGGAAGAATATTTGGTGTTCCAACCAAAACTTGGTATTTCAATTTACTAATATGCTTTCATTCGATCTTCACAAAAGAAGTTGGACAGAAGATGATGGTCTGAGGCTAAATCAAAATCTCTTCATTGAGAGAGTAAATGCAGTATTAAAGCAACGCAGTGGTCTAGGAGTTCAAACAATGGCAGTTCTTGCCGAATTAGAAAGCAATCATGCAGACCACATAGATAGTTGGCTGGACTTTGCTATTGCCTCCAAGACAAAACAACTTATTCTCGATTTGATACCTGAATGGCCTAAAGAGGGGGCACCATATGACTTTCCTGTTAAGCTTTTCAATGCTACTAACAGTTCGCAGCTGCAAGCATTTATACTTTGCGGTGTCTCTCTAAAATTGCCTGCAAATTTCAAGGGTTTTCAGAACCTTAAAAAGCTTAAGGTCGGTTACACTGATGTTAGTGATGAAGATATGCATACTTTGGTCTCAAACTGCAGATCCTTGGAATTTCTTTATATCTATAATTGTGACATGCTTACTAGATTGTGGACAACTCACCCTTCAAACCAGCTTAAGCATTTGCGAGTCGAGAACTGCACAATGCTTCAAGAGATAGAGTTAAATTTTGGTCTGACAGAACTTTGCTATGAAGGCCGGCTGATTCCGTTAGCACCTCCTAGTCCTTTATTGATGACAAATGTTTGGATGAAATTATCAGATATTTATGACGTTCTTGGATATATGTTCACCAAACTTCCAAGCACTCTACCTCATCTTGAAATGTTGACCATAAACTGTTCAGAACATCAGGTTTGAGACAACACACTCAGTTTTATATTTATAATATTCATACACATCCAACCCTGTATAATTTGGTGTTCTTTCATGTTCTGTGTTTGTCAGAGGACTACATTGCCAGAGAAGACCATAAAATTTATGTATTTAAAGCACTTGAGATTGGAGTTGACTTTTTGTGTGCCGGAAAGGAAAGTTGATATGCTTGATTTTGCCTGCCTCCTGGAAGCTGCTCCTTTCCTAGAAACACTGGAATTGCATGTAAGTTTGTCACTTTTAATACCCAATTCTGGATGTGAAAACTAACTAATCCTATGCAAACTGATTACTTTTATATCTTATATGTGAAAACTAACTAACATTATAGAAAATCTAGCATCGTTTACTTGGGCCTGTTTGGGGGAGTTTTAAATTCTTGGAAGCATGTGGTGGCTGGGACCTGAATTTTGATGGATGATAATATATACTACTGACTGTTTAGCAGAGGTGGAGATTCTTGTATTCGCAACTAAAATTTAAACTTCAAACTTAATTTTAGGGCTGATTTTACTTTTCTTTTATCATATTCTATTTTCCTTCCTTGCTTTTAATACACCTATAATATAGATTTAGAAATTTAGCCATGATTATGTTTGCTTAATTTGTGCATGTTTCCTAATATGTTGCTATTTTCTCATTTTTCTAGATGTGGATGCCCCTAGATGAACCTTATTCTAAAAATCATGGTGAGCTACGGAGTCTTCCTGCACGCCCTCACTCCAATCTTAGACTTGTGTATATTACTGGATTTTATGGCGTAAAAGACCAGCTGGAGCTAGTTCGCCATATCCTAAGAAATGCTGTGACGCTCAATGCAATGAAGATAGACCCAAGGCCTGTAGTTGCTGTTCCTCTTAAGATGTTCACACGACTTGATGAAAAGTTTCTTTGTTTTGTTGGATATGGATCTGCTGTGGAATATCTTAGCAAAGAAGATCACCGTAATGTCGTTGATATATATGAAATTCGGCGTGAGGATGTCGAAAGGCTTACAATTTTTAAGATTATGGAGGTTCCTTGGGTTCGGTCTGAAACTGTGCTTAGCTATTTCTGATTAAACCAGTCTGTAATAGTGTCGAACATGTTCAGGCTTGCTTTTAATGTTTCTGAATTTTCGAGAAACCTGTATCTAGTTGATATATTGATCGCTAGCATTTGGAAATTCCAAGAAATTTACTTATAATTACCCCTGTCGGTTGTTTTTAATACAACTCTTTTGATCCAGTGGAGCTAATACATTTTCTATGATGTGGTGCATTCTTGTTTCGATAAAGCTTGCTCTGTGTTTTATTATTTTAATCTCTAATGGAAGAAAGCTAAATATTAATGCCAATTATTCTAGTTATCATTTTGACGTGCAAATACATGTATACAGATTGATTGGTTCTATACATTATTTTTTTTCAAGCAGAAATTAGATCCCCTCATTAAAATAATAATTTTATATTAGGATGGCATGAGTTTGACCATTCATCATTGAAGTGAGTAAATAACAAGATGTGTACATAAACTGGAGTTTACACAAGAAAAGAAAAATATTATCCTCTTAGGAGGAGGATGTCAACGTAGTCTGCTAACCACAAGATCATTTTCATTTTAGATGTGTGCCCACCATTATTCGCAGCAACATATTCCCGTATTATGTTGTTTTTCTGGTGATCGCATTGAATACACCGGTGGTGGGGACCCACTTGTGGTCTACCCACTGGTGGTAGACACTAATATGTGCCACGTAAACAATGTCAGAAGTAGACATTATTTGATCACCCACATTTGCTTTATTCCGGGCATACCACCAAGACTAGAGGAAGCTATGATCAGTAGCCTTTTATCATCCTTGATTGTAAGTTGTGGTTACCCAGTTATTTTAGCCAACGTTTCTTTTCCAACCATCTTTTTGTTTGACTAAATCCCTCTAACAAAGAGATAAATTAGCATTCTTTGGCTGCGGTCTGCAGTGATTTCTGCGGCTGCACTGCAGCCTTTGCAGCATGCCAGCATTGCAGTAGCCACAATATGTGCACTCTTGATGCAGCTGTACAGGAACAAGAACTAAAACTTCCCCGTGCCGCCCCACCCCGGGCAACACGGGCGGTGCCTCTCCTGCCGGCGGCTACAACTCCCCTCCCCTCCCTCCTGCCTCGCCGTCGTCCGAGCAGCTGCCGGCAAAGCCGGGCGGCCGCAAGGACGGCGGTGG
>CM002485.1:3047205-3067636 GCA_000325765.3 Leersia perrieri
CGGGCTCGCTGAGAGGCAGCGACGGCACGGCTCGCACAGGCTGCAGCGACGGCGAGGGGCTCGAGAGGAGGCCGCAGTGGCCGCGGAACGGCCACATGCAGAGGCAGAGGAAGCAGCAGTTCTAGGCGGCTGCGACTTCGTTCTGGCGACGGCGACGTCATCTACTGTGGCCGTTGCTGCCAGATCTGGGCCTCTTGTGGCCAAATCTGGCCACCTGGTCAGCTTTCCGGCCGGGGGCGTGGAGGCGGCACGGTAGGAGCGCTTTGGATGTGGGCGACGGCACTCGGGAGGACGTCCGACGTGCGGGCTAGCGATTGGCGACAGTCCTGTCAGCGACTGCAGGGGACGTCCGGAGGAAGTCCGCAGTTGCGAGGAGGTGTCGTGACCGATGGAGTTCGGCGCGGCGCAGGGCGGTGAGGCGGCAGCGAGGTGGCCTAGCGTCCCGTGGCGACGGGATAGCAAGGTTGAG
Source organism: Leersia perrieri (assembly GCA_000325765.3). NCBI lineage: Eukaryota > Viridiplantae > Streptophyta > Magnoliopsida > Poales > Poaceae > Leersia > Leersia perrieri. The sequence goes on from CM002485.1 coordinate 3,047,675, forward strand.
GCGGAGGCGACGGAAGCGGCGTGAGGTGGGCGTTGCAGGTCTGCGACGGACGCCATCCCAGATGAATGTCCTCTTGTGGTGGCGTCTTTGCCGTTGCAAGATGGCCACGTCGGGAGGGCTAGCGTGGGGAAAAAGGGATCCATCCTTCTATCTCACCCTCTCCCCATCCAACCCAACTGCGTGGATGGCGATGGAGTTCGTTGGAGTTTGGAGCTCCTGCTAATGACCGACCGGCGGCTGGGCGCTGGCGCGGTGGCTGCGCGTCGAGGGTTGCTGAAAGACGGAGACTTCTAAGCATGACATGCACCTCTAGGACATGGAAGGGTGAAATTTACGGACGAAAGTCCTGCATTTGGGCTGACAATGGCGACGTCTGCGGTCGTCGTCTCTGTTGGGGTATTGTTATGTGGTTTCACTCTTGTTTGTTGGATCTTTCAGGTGAAAATCTTGTCCTGGACTTTTAGGACGGACGGCGACGGCGCTATCGGCGTCGTTTTTCTTGTTGGAGGCGTTGTTTAGAAAATCCTTTCCTTTAGGTGTTGTGTTTGTGCTTCAGTGGCAGGATATGATATGATCGTAGACGCGTGGTGTGGTGTGTTTTTTCTTTTCCCTGGTTGCAAGACTTCATGGATTGCAATCTTGTACTTTTTTCTTCTACTCTATCAATATATACGAGGCAAAGCTTTTGCCCTCTTTTCAAAAAAAAAAAGCACAAAATATACAGACCTTAACATCAATTTTCAGTGCAACATTCTCCAAATATTGCTTGTTCGGCCTGCAGCCATGCCTCGGTAAAAAGCAGTCTCACGGAACCATTTGATTTCCCTGCAAAAACCATGCATGAATGGCATATAAGCTGAAAATCAAGGGAATTGCGCCTAAATTTAAATGATCCAGACAACTGTATACATGCCATAAGAACCACTAACTTTAGGCAGAATTACAATTAAAAGCTGCTGACCTCCCATTTACTCTTGATTAGCAGTTCATTGTGCTCCTATGGAAAGTCCTCAAAGCATTCTCTATTGTAGGAATTTGATGACCGGACTTCACAACTGATCTTGGATTAAAAGTCTCCAAGATTAACACCAAAGTTAATTGAATCATATATAATCCGTTAAGTGCTTAAGTAGCACAGTAATTATAGACTCGTTCCGGTGGCATTGCACATGTAAGTGAGATCGACATTCGCCACAGAACCTTTGTACTTCCTCTGGTTGCATTCGTGAAAAACTCAGGAAATTGCAGTTATCGACAAATCCTCCATTATCATTGAGCTCATATCTACAATGCTGACTAAGTCTAAGCAGATGGATGGGGTCATAATAGCCTACACTGAAGAACCAGAAATGATGCTGCACGACCCCCGCCAGAGGAGAAAACATGCATCTCATCATGCTTTCCTCTGCCCCCATGCATGCTCCGGTCATCGGCGGCGAGACTCGCCATGTAGTGTCCAGTCGCTGACAGTGTCACTCCATGTGGTGTGCGTCGCTGACCACATCGCCCCGTTGAGAAGTTTTGGGGGAGCAGTATTAATTATGTAATGTAGCTGGGTCGAGGAGAGGAGAGGAGGTCGGGTCAGATAGGATCCAATACAGTTTCAGATCTGAACCAGCCGCTGGCCCCATAGCACAAATCGTGAAGCATTGATCGGATGTACAGAAAAACACCGAAAAAACAAAAAAAAAATCATGCACCCCAATGTATAGCAAATCCCTAAAAATAATGACCTGATGTCATTTCAGCTTATACCACAAACAACTTGAGAAGAGGCAGTGGGCTCTAATCTACTGACAATGAAAAAATTGTTACTGAACTCTGTTCTACAAGCAAACAGTTGAAAATTCAACAAAACAGTCCAAAAAGGAGTGTCGTGCAGTAAATATTGATGAGTTAACTAACATAGATAAGGACTAGTAAAAAAAGGAGAGCAACAATTGATGTGGTGGGGTATTCCTGATGAGCCAATATTTTAAATCCCCTAAAAATGGTTTAATTACAGAAGTTTCAGATTTGCAGCGAGTGCTTTCAATGGAACAAAAAGAACACGCTAAGGGGTGTTCAACAATGAGAACAGCAGTGGATATTCAAATGGACAATGCTATGGGGTGTTAAGACAGTATTGCATTCGTACTAAACAGGCAAGATTTGAAATAACAGAGGCTTTGGCGTAAAACATAACCATCTTGAAACTAATGCTCACCAAATGCTCTGCGCCCTCCAAAAATTACAAGGTAAACAGTCAGTAGTATATGGTGCAATACGCTCAAGCATACTACAAAAGAAGAATACTACTCCCTCCGTTTCAAATTGCAAGGCGTTCTACCTCTCTAGTAGGGCGCCTTACAATCTGAAACAGAGAGTAGTGGTACTTATAACATTAAAGCAATATTTGATACTAGATGAAAAAAAATCTACTTAGCATAGATATTCTTAGAACATTAAGTTTCTACAAAAAGTTCAGTGCCAGACATAACCACACAGAGGCCAATTAAATCTCTTTACCACGTGTACATAAAACATCATTTTTAGCTATATATACTTGTTCGTACTGGTAGCATGGATGCAGTATTGGTGCAAAAAAGAATGTAAAATGTGTGCTTTGAATATTTTGTTTTAGCATCATATGATAATTTGCAATCAAGCTATTTGGAAGTTTTCAGAATTTTTTTTTCGAGGAAGCCGGCGGGAGCTCTGCCATTTCATTTAAAGAGAGGAGAAATTTTTGTTACAACCACACTGAAAGAACGAAGCTAAACTTCACATTACAGTGTTCACTCCAAATCAGGGGATCCTAAGCTGACTACTCGCGTCTGGTTGCTCGCTCCCTTTCTTGGAACAGTTGAAAAGCCATTTGAACCACATCCTGCACTGTCTTGTATCTATGGTGAAAGATCCTATCATTCCTCTGAAGCCAGATGCTCCACAAAACAAAGATGATGATGCCGTCAAAGAAATGCTTGTCCTCCGCAACGATTTTTGATCTTGCCGTCGACCACCACGCCATGAAGTCGCCTCTGAAGTTCGACATTAGTGGAAGATTCAGTCCCATGGTCTCAAACGTCTTTGCCCAAACCTGCTTCGCAAAAGCGCATTTGATCATGAGGTGATCCGCTGTTTCCTCTGCCAAGCCGCAAAGAGGACAAATGGCGTTATTCGGCCACCCACGAATCTGCAATCTGTCAGTGGTTAGTATTTTTTTTGCACTACTAACCAAGCAAAAAACTTGCATTTGTTGTCTGATTGTGCTTTCCAGATGTTGTCATATCTGTTATCAATGATCCCCCTGTGAATTGAATTCTGTAAGCTGAGCTTGCTGTGTATGTTCCCGAGGCAATCCATTTCCACCTGATTGTATCGTCATGTTGATCATCTAGCTGCACCTATTGTAAGAGTTTCCATAAGGCAAAAAATTCCTGAGCCTGCTCGGTCATATTTATCCTTGTCATTGGCCTTAGCCATTTATTTTTTCCCAGCTCTTGGGCAACCGACCTGTTCTTCCTGCGGGCGAGTTTGAAGAGATTTGGAGCTAATTCCTTTGGTGCATTTCCATTTAGCCATCGATCATGCCAAAATTTTGCCTTTTGGCCATTTCCCACTGTGATGACTGTTGAGGCTTGAAACAACATTTTATCCGTTTCATCACAGGGTAGTTCTGTTCCTTTCCAGGACGAATCATCCTTTGTCCACTCATACCATAGCCATCTTAATCTTAAGGCCCTTCCGAAGCATTCGAAATCAGTTATACCTAGACCTCCCATATTTTTTGGCCGGCAAACTCTCTTCCAGTTTACTAAGCAATGTCTCCCATTAGCCTCTTCTGATCCTTTCCACAAGAAGTTTCTTCTAACTTTGTCCATTTTTTTGATTGCCCACTTCTTTAGGGGAAAAATTGTGAGATGGTAAACTGGTAGGGCCGACAGTGTCGACTTTACTAGAGCAGTTATGCCCATCTTTGTTAGCAATCTTCCTTTCCATGTCGGTAGCCTGTTTGCGAATTTGTCAATTACCGGCTGCGCATCTGCTCTTCTAAGTTTTCTAAAGTGAAGAGGCATTCCTAGGTAAGTACAGGGAAAAGCTTTCTACTGTCCTGGGAAGATCGTCAAAACCTCATCTAGAAAAATCTCTTCACATCTGATGGCATATAATTCGCTTTTGGCTAGGTTTGTCCTCATACCTGTTGCCAGGCCGAAGCTGTGAAGAATTTGCTGCACCGTTTCCATTTCTTCTTTGTCTGGTTGAATGAAGACGTCAGCATCATTTGCATACAAAGAGATATTGAATCTCTCTGTTCTTGTAGAAACCGGCTGGAGTAGCCCTTCATTTTGAGCTTTCATGAAGATTTTTTGAAGTGTGTCTATTGCCAAAATGAACAACATAGGAGAAAGGGGAACCCCCTGTCTGAGACCTCTTCTGTGTTCAAAAGATTTGCCCGCAACCCCATTAAGGATAATTTTAGAGGACGAGGATGACATTATTGTCATTATCCAATTTAGCCAATTGTTCTCGAAGCCCAAGGCCTGAAGAAGATCTAGGAGGTATGGCCAGCTAATGGAGTCAAAAGCCTTGGCAATTTCAAACTTCAAAAAGAAGGACGACGTTTTGGATCTGTGCAGTTCCTTTATGACATTGTTCACGAACAGGAAATTATCCTGAATATTTCTTCCTTTTATGAAAGCGCTCTGGTTGTGAGACACAATCTCCTTTAGTTTTGGGGCCAACCTGTTTGCCAACAACTTGGAGAAGATCTTCCCCACCGAGTGAATTAAGCTAATTGGCCTGTAGTCACCTATTTGCTGTGCTTCCTGTTTTTTGGGTAACAAAGCTATATATGCCGTGTTCAACATCCAGGCCCGGTGGTTAGGACCCTCAGTCATTTCTTTGATTGCCACCATTGTGTCTCCTTTAATTATGTCCCAGCATTTCTTGAAGAAACCACCTGTGAAACCGTCCGGCCCTGGAGCGCTTTCCGGTTTGAGTTGTTGAATTACTTTTTTCAATTCCAATTTTGTGAATGGTTCATCCAGCTCTGTTAAGACATGCTGTTGTACCCCGATGTTCTGAAAATCGAAGCAAAGGTCCCGTTGAATGGGATGTCCTAGGTGTTTTTCAAAGTAATTCAGCAATTCCTCCTCTTTTTCATTGTGAGTTCGTGCCATCCCTCGCTCTGTTATCAAGAATTGGATGAAATTCTTCCTTTTTCTTGCACTTGCCTTAATCTGAAAAAAACCTAGTGTTTGCGTCTCCTTCTCTTAACCACATCTGTCCAGAGAGTTGTCTGATCTTTGCTCTTTCTAAAGATGTAAGGCCTAACAGTTTTTGCTTTAAGAAACGTCTGAATTCTCTTTCATGATCTTGTAGACTTCTTTCTTCTTGTGCTAAATCAAGTCTGAAAATCAGTTCTGAAGCAATTGCCATCCTGAGCTTCAAACTACCTACTCTTTCTCTACTCCATCTCTTCAATGCCTTTGCTGTTCTTGTGAGCTTGATGTGTAGTTTTCTGATAATATTATTTGTTTGAACCTGTTTGCTCCATGTATCCTGTACCACCTCGATGAAACCTGGAAGCTTCAACCAATAATTCTCAAACCGGAACATATTGCTCATCTTGTTGATAGCTTCAGCCGTTAGATGTAAGGGGCAGTGATCTGAGACCAGAGTTGAGATTGCTGACAAGAAACATCGTTGAAAGCAGCCTTCCCATTGGGTTGTGCAAAAAATTCTGTCTATTTTTGTGAGAGTGGGGTTTTCAGTCTCACTGGACCATGTATACTTCCTTCCATTCAATTTAATCTCCATCACCTCGATTTCATTTAGTGCTGATCGAAAGGACTGCACCAAGCCCCTGTTTATGTTCATGTTGTTTTTGTCAGAATCTTGCACAATTAATTTGAAGTCTCCTAGTAAGAGCCATTCGCTTTTCATGAGTAACTTTAGAAGCTTCAGTTCTTCAATAAAGTTGCGTTTGTCAACATCTGATTGTGGCCCATACACCCCAGTAATGCTCCATTGCAAGCCATCTGCTCTTTCTGTCACTGTTGCGGACACTGTGTTTTGGGTGCAATGAGGCTCACTTAGCATATATTTCCTGTCCGATGCAGCTAACAACACTCCTCCTCTTGTCCCTTGAGCAGGCAAGAAACAAAAATTGTCCTGAAAATCTTGCCCCAGCATTTCAGCCACCAGCTGTGCCTCAATTAGCTCCAGTTTAGTTTCCTGTAGACATACTAAAGTACACCTTGTGTCTTTCACCAAATTCGTGACAACCTTTTGCCTTGCTGTCGCATTTAACCCTCTTACATTCCAGCTTAAAATGTTGCAATCTTTTGTACTCATTTTAAAACCTGTAAAAACACCAATCGCAAAAAATGGAAGGTTGTGTCAAAGTTCCCTGTTTGTAAACCTGCAAGGACCTGTTGTCGCGAAGCTGATGGATTGACCATCACAGAGGTGAGCGGCAGGAAAAGAAGGCATTGCAGAGGCACTGGACAAAGAAGACACCACCTACATCCTGTATTATCTTCCTCTTCCGAAGTACAAACACAAGATTTAAAACCACGACTAACTTGATCCACCTGATACAATGCGACGCGTCGCGGACGACGGGCCACTCTCCTACTAGAGATGACAGAAAAAGAATACAAATAACACCACCTGTTAACCCTAACACCTGATAGCATACTTAACCTAACAAGCAAAGATACTGTCATTTTTGAATAACCTAGCATCACCTGACTCAATTTTGAGCACCACAAATCAGTTAACATTAGCAGCCTTGGTGTCAACCGCACCCCCCACAACCAAGGCTGAGAAAGCCTCTATGACCTCCGGTGTGAGCAGCTGTTTGAACAGCTGCAGATATTTCTTCTTTGCTTCCTCCTTCTGTTGGTCAATCAGTCAGAACACCTATTTTCTTCATGATCACTTCTTGTGCCTTTTCTTCAGACGTGCCTGGCTTCGTGCGTGCAGCCGTCTTCTTTGCCAACCTGACACTTCTTCCTCCCTCGCCCAACTGCACTGGACTTTTCTTCATAGCTCTTCCCCTTCCCTGCTTGCGCTTTGGAGTTGGAGTATTGGAGGCGGGGCCTGATCGAACACCTGATCAAGAAACCTGATCAGCTTGCGTTGTAGCTCGTCCTGCATCTTGCCAGAGCCTGCTGAAATCACCTGCCACTTGTTGTGTCACGGCCACCACCTGTGTTTGTGATTGCTGCAGCTCATCCATCATTGGATCATCCTTAGTCTGTGAAGGAACCTGCACCCAGAAGGGATCAAGCTCCAGCAATGCAGGAACCAAAAAGGAGTTCACCTTCTTGCCGTTAAAGCTCTCTTCAGGAGTACCCTTGTACTTCTTTTCACCGTCCTGGTCCCGACGCCGCAGGGAGCGTGTCCGCTCCCTCCGAACTGGAGAGAGGTCAGCTTCCCGACGCCAACCATACGACCGCCCAGACCTGCGGCCTCCTGGAAGCACTACATTCCTTCCTTCCTGGGTACCTGGGTTGACATGCGCGGGCCGCACATCCCAGCCGGACTGGCGTCTGGCGACGCCTTTCTCCTCGTGGTGGGGACCTTGAGCGCGACCGGGAACGGTCACGATGATAAGAGATCCGGTTGGCCACCGGTTCCCTTGGCCGCCTTTCGCCGTCCTTCGTCCCCAACTGCCACTCAAACGTGACACGTCTAGGGAACTCTTCCGTGGCCGAGGCCGGCGAGATGACTCCGCTGTCAGGACTATCAAAGCTGCCAAACCAAATAGGGCTATGTGCCGCAGGTGGTTCAAAGTCCAAAAACATATCAAGGTGAACCAGTACCTGGCTAGTAAGAAGATCCATTTGCCCGTTGTTGTCTGGCTCTGGCTCGAGAACGTCAAGCTCGGGGTAGTGCTGCAGCGGTGAGTCCACAATCACTGGTTCCTCCAGCTGAAGATGCACATGTCGGGGGATGAGGTCAGGGTCTTCACAGGCAACCCACACACAGAAGCAGGCCGCCTCGTCTTCAGTTTGCGGCACTACCACCTCCTGGACAACGCAGCCGTTATCCAACAGGTGTGCCACCGTCTGCCTCGACCAAGCATGAGATGGTATGCCTTCGAAGCATACCCTTGCTCTGTAGCGCCATCTTATTGCCTCTGCTTGAAAGCGCCTGGACCACGGGAGGACATTGAAGTCGATGTCCCCTGCCGAGAAAGGGCTGTCCCCGGCGATGGCAAGCTTGATTTCCCTGGTCCTGCAAGTCAGCAAAAAACATCCTTTGGGCAACGGCGACACCGTGATGTCACCACCCTGCAACCGAAATCTGGACATCAGTAGAGCAAGCACCTGCTGAGAGTTTGTTGGCGGCATGCGACCTGTGACACATACCACCAACGCCAGCCTGGTCAACCTGTTCTCCTCTTCTCGGATTTCCTGCGTGCGAGGAAGACAACGCTGGATGCTGTCCGTCCGCGTCGCCGGGCTTCCCTTCGGACCTGACATAGGTGCTGGCTTGGAGGGGAATTTCAGACGATCGTGCACTGAAGCACGGAGCTCAGGAAAAGATATTCTGCTCTGCAAGGATGGTGGAAATGCAGCACTTCGTTGGTCCCTTGCGAACTGCCTCGCCCTGGGGCACCACCTCGCTTTATGGCCAGAGGAAGCACAGAGGATGCACTTCAGCGGGAACCTGCAAGAAGCTACCTTGTGATCAGAGGCCAAGCAGCGAAAACACCTGCCTGCTGCCTTCATCTTAAAGATCTCGAAGAAATGCCCTGGTGGGGGAGGTCGTTGCAGAGAATTAAAGGCTTCGGGGTTGGGCTTGAAAGGCGAGCGCTGCTGCATTGAAGAGGGGTTTTTTTTCGCCTGCAGATTTGAATCCCTCCACCAATGCTTCTTCTTCACTTCGCACCAACCATTCAATGCCCTTCGGCGGGGCAGCGGCCTTGGAAGACGAAGCATTAACCTGTCGCGGATCTTGGGGTGAAGATCCCGTCGGGGGAACCGCTGTGTGTGAAGGGGATGCCATAAGAGCAAGGTCAATAACAGAGCCCGCTGTTAGCTCTAATTCCTATCCACGTCATCTACAGTAGGCATTATAGCCAACAGATACAATAGAGATACCGTAACATAAATATTTTATTAAACTTGTGGGACCCACCACCTTCCCTGTCTGTTCTCCCTTTCTGCACTTCTCCGTTCTTCCTCCATGATGCAAACGCTGAGGGCCATAGATGGGGTGCACGGCTCGGCGGCGGCGGCGGCGACGGCCGGCAACCAGCGTTGAGGTGGCGGAGGAGGCCCCGGTTCGGCCGCGTCCTCTCGAATTTGCCCTCCTGTAGAAAAAAAACAAATAAACAACGAGTATTACCCTCCCGATCAGAGACACAACACACGCAGGAGGGAGAAGAGGAGGAAGAAATGATTTGATGCTGATGGCATCTCGTCTCCGTGCTGGTCTCCTGTCCTGACCCGTCCCCTTTGTTTCCTTCCTTTCTTGACGCAATCAAATCGAAAAGGAAGGGAAAATGGATACCTGTACAGGAGGGACAGAGAAGAAACGAAGAAGAGTTGCAAAAAGTTGGAGTGGTTTCTATTCTCCTTCTTCTTGATCCTTGGGGTGCCGGTGGCCATGGCCATGGTCGCCAAGCAGACGCGGGTGTACCAATTCTGGAAAGGCAACAACATGAGTCAAATTGGATTACTTCTCCTGATCCCCTCCCTTCCTCTCTTTCTTTCTTGCGCCTTCCATCCCCTTCTTGTCCCAAAATTCCGTGCTTTTCTTGATGCGGACCCGGTCGGCGTTGGCTGGCGGCAATGACGGGGGCGGCGGGAGCAGGCGCACGCGGCCGGCGAACTGCGGGCGTGGGCGCATGCGACCGACGAACTGCGGGGGCGGCCGGCGACGGCGGGAGAGGCGGCCGGCAACTGCGCGAGCGGATGCGGTCGACGACGACGACGGACGCAGACGGAATCAGGCGGCGACGATGGCTCCCCGTTGATGCAGCTTGACGAAGGATGCAAAGTCCGTCGCGTGGGCAGTCGCGTGGGTCCCGCTTGACCTCGAGCGGCGTGTAGAGCCGGGCGACAAATTAGTCGCCCGCTCACGTTCTCTCTCCTCCCCACTCTCCTACGTGGCCTACTAGCGCCCACCTATAGTCCATTATTGTACCTGCTCTAACTACGCCTCCTGCCACAACCACCTTAGGGGAATCAGTCATAACTGCTGCCGTCGACGCCATAGTTGTGGCCAACCTCGAACCCTCCTGATCCACACGCCGAACCACCAGATCTGAGCAGGAGTCCACCAGATTTGCCGGCAGAACTTGGGGGCGGAGGAGATCTGGCGAATCATCGTCGGAATCCGAACTCCCCAGCGAACCAAGACTGACTCGCTCAGGGAAAGTGAAGAGGGATGGAACAGGAGAGGAGAGCTGCGAGAACGAAGTACCTGTCGAAGAGGACACCGATAGACGGGAACACGGGGAGGACAGGCCCGACGCGGTGGCCGGCGTGGCCGTCGCCACGGTCGGGGCAGGAGAGGGGCACATCGCTCCCTTTTCTCTTGACGTGCGCCAGCCCCAGATTGTAGTGACCGAAGTTTTCAGAATAAACCCTACCACAATAATATGTGTCATTGCCATAATTGCATCATCGGATGAGCGTTTCTGATTTTGCACTTTTGATATATTAGTTACCCTGCCTATCAATAGCCTCAGAAGAATGCCATTTGGGCAGAACATGATTGATAAGTTCTTCCCTCCTGACTCCAGGCGTATCTGCAATTGAAATGAACAGTGGGACAAGACAAAGTGGCCCATATCCACATATTGTGCAAAAGCACCGCACAGATGACAAACATGTACACATTAAGGTCGAAAATTGAAGCTAAGAATATTGTCCAAACCACAAGCTCTCTCAAATTAGTCAAGTCAAAATAACAGAACTGGAGCTTCCACTGTTTCAAAATACAAGACCCTGGTACCGCTTCTTGACTCAAACTCAAAATTCATCAACTTCTACCAAGAAATGCTCCAATGCAAAGTTTGGTTGCACAAAATTAACAGAGCAAATTCATGTCTACAAATAACTTAAGAGTTATCATCAACTTATCGGTGTTACTAAACTGCACTACAAATTAATGGTCAAAGTTTCACAACAACAAAAACTGTAAAAAAGGATGTTCTTTTCAAACAGATAATTGTAAGTCAGCCTGTTCATGGGCAGGTCCCAAACCAATGAACCTGCTGAACCAACCCAACTCAACCCCCTCTTCCTTGTTTAGATGGTTTGATCTAGTTCCCTGCAGAACCTGTTCAACCCACGAGTCTTCTTCAAGTTCATGTCACTGCGAGCTCGACAATCTCCGGAGGCAACAAGTCACTCGATGGCAGTGCCCCTTGCCAGCGACGAGTATCCCGCATCATGTGCTTTGTCTGCGACAAGCATCTCCGACGGCGGCCGCCGCATCCCCACGCGCTTGAGGAATACCGATGGCAACCGACAATGACCAAACCCATCGTCAGCCTTCACCCCGCGGCGGCGCTCAACGGCCTGCGTCCCCACAGAGGCCACAGGGGCGTACCCTCGGTCCTCACACGGCGATTCATCGGGTCCTCACCGGTGGTGATGTCGACGGATGTGATTTAATTAAATTGTTTGCTTCTCGGTTTCTTGCCTTCTTGGGCACTTTCCATCATGTAATCCAGCGCTCTTGATCTGAAAGAAATTGTCGATCTCATTTGTCGCAGCAAAGTTTAACCTGGGAACCAAACCACCTAAACCGGACTACTGGTAAACCAACTAAACCACCTTAACCCGTTGTTGAACAACCTGAACTGTAAGAGCAATCAGTACGATTTCAGTCCAGAAAAGCATATTAGAGACTTCTAAATTTTTGACATACCTTATACCCGACAGTGTCCCCCACAGCCTCTACCCTTTCCACAGAGATTCGCTCGGCAACTGAGTACATAAAGTGGAAACCAGTTTTACCAAAATACAGCTACTTAAACCAAAACAATAGCAACATAAGAAATTTCTATTGACAGAATTACTTGAGAGAGCTGATATTCACCTTGGTTGAGTGAATACAATCTTACATGATTCACCCTTGCCCCACATATGATCGAAGATGTATTGAGGAACCTAAATAAGAATGGGTGACTACTGATTCAGATAAACAGATTAGCATTCACAGGAAATCATAATAAAAGAAAGGTATCCACATAATTCCATGGGCACTCAACAAGAAGTAGATTTTACTGTCAATTTTGTCCAAATTTCTCTCGAATCAGGATGTTCAAATACGTGTATTAAAAAACACACACAGTCAAATATCAAAAATAGAAGAAAACAAGCATGAATTGGATCAGCTAATCATCCCAACCAACATAAAATAGCAGTATGAGACATCTAATTTATGCAAGAAAATGTCACTCTAAAGTGAATCCTACAAAATAATTGCTTCATGGTCAAAATGGTGCAAAACAGGCCAAAAGAACTGGCACCTGGGTTGTTTTACCAGATCCTGTTTCTCCAAAAATAAGAACCACCTGACAGGGATGAAGATCAAATTGTCATCATCTAAAATTGAAGAAAATGTTCATTCTGGAGAGTAAATGTCTAATAATAGCAATGCATGGATCAAAATAAATAGCTACTAGGTTAAGAAAAGAAATGAGCATATTCCTGAAGAATACAGGAATGTAGTCCTTCGCTATCATTAAGATCACTCCTTCAGACCACATACTTCATTCATCTTAAGAACCACTACAGGATCCATCAGACCACTCAGGAGTCCTTTATCAATTAACTCAAGGTCAAAGAAAATATTCTTTAGGATTACCAAGCTAATCTATAGCATCATATGATCATTGTTTTTTTTCTTTCCAACAAATATATGTAACTGAACAGAAAATGGTCCAAATACAAAAGTTGCTAATCCTACAAATTCGTAATGGCAATCCTCAGGACATGTCATGTCCTAGGAGGGGTTAAATCCCCTCCTAGGTTGCTATATTATGGGACGGAGGAAGTACTCAGATTGGTCTTTTTTATAATCAATAGAGATAGCCTTATTTCAGGTTCAGTCTTTTAGACAAAATTGACAGCTACTCACAATTCAAAATTGAATCATTTTCATCTGATCAGATATAGTAACTCATAAGTCATAACTGGATAATTTTTATCTGATCAAGTATAGTACATGGTGTATAGTAGACTAACTGTTAGTAGCAATTGGATATTTAGATGTCCAAAATTAACCTCTTCTCCAATCATATGAAATTTTATGTATCGAGTTGGAAGGAAGCTCAAAATATGTTAAACACTATCAGTTTATGAAATTTATAGAAGGAATTGTGAAAATTAAAGGCAGGTGGTGCAGTTACAGCTGTGACATTTCTATAGGGAAATTATCCAGTTTGTCAATGATACATTGCTTCCACATATGGACTGCAAATCCTAGCTACGGCAGAACTGGTACAATTTGAACAATTAGATATTTCAGATTCAGAATAGGGACCGGTAGAAAGACTCAACGAATTAGATATTTCAGAACAGGGAACTGGATCAATTGGTCCTATGTGTGTGTTGCATGGTCAAGCGATAAAGCTAAGAATTAGGAGGGCTAAAGAAAAAGAGTGGGAAGGACCGGTACAAAGACTCAAAGAATTAGATATCTGAGAACAGGTAACTGGATCAATTGGGGGGGGGGTTGAAGGGAGTTCAGAGCTTACCCGGGGAAGAGCAGAACATCAGGGCACCAGAGCTTAGACTCGCCATGTAGTGTCCAGTCACTGACAGTGTCACCCCATCTGGTGCGTCGACCACATCGCCCCGTTGAGAAGTTTTGGGGGAGCAGTATGCAGCTGTGTCGAGGAGAGGAAAGGAGGTCAGGTCAGATAGGATACAGCACAGTTTCAGATCCGAACCAGCCGCTGGCCCACTAGCACAAATCTTGAAGCATTGATCGGACATACAGAAAAATGCCTGAAAAAACAAAAAAAAAATCATACACACCCAATGTATAGAAAATCCCTAAAAATAATGACCTGATGTCATTTCAGCTTATACCACAAACAACTTGAGAAGAGGCAATGGGCTATAATCTACTGACAATGAAACAATTGTTACTTAACTCTGTTCTACAAGCAAACAGTTAAAAATTCAACAAAACAGTCCAAAAAAGGAGTGTCGTGCATTAGAAATTGATGAGTTAACTAACATAGATAAGGACTAGTAAAAATGAGAGGAACAAATTGATGTGGTGGGGTATTCCTGATGAGCCAATATTTTAAATCCCCTAAAAATGGTTTAATTACAGAAGTTTCAGATTTGCAGCGAGTGCTTTCAATGGAACAAAAAGAACACACCTCATACTTCCTTATTCATTGGTGTACTCATTCTGCATTTCTGCAAATACCAGAGCAACATGAACAAAAAATAATTTAACGTAACTGGAATGTGTGTTAAGTCGTCTCAGAAATTCTTGCTAGTTCTTTGTAGTTTAATGAACCATATAGTAGGTGCCAATTCTGATTTGCATGTGCATAATCATAGAGCTATATAATAGGATCAGGGACTAAAAGGATGATAGGATCAGACTTAAGAACTCCAATAACGCGTGAAGGCACTCTATACTGTGAAGAAGGAAACTTTTGTTGCACATGTATGCCATGGGCTGCCATTGATCAGCAAAGAATTTGTTGAGACCATGTACATCATAATTCCAAATAACTTGTGGTCAAAAATTTAATAGCTGAAAACATAAACATAAAGAAATAAGGCCACTGCATGGCGTATGATTACCATAAGAGAAGCAAGTATCCTACCTGGTCTAATTAATAATCAAGGAGGACAAAACCAGGTAGGCCTCACATGTAAATAGACCTGCTCAGTAAGTCAATTGTCCAATGGAAGTACATGATTTGTGACTCAGTTTTACCCCTACCCCTACCACAGATTTATGACACACTATTACTACTGCATATGCATGATTTCAAACTTGCTTCTCTGTTTTAACAGATCAGAAAACATGGGTCTTTTGGCCTGAAACTAGAGTTCTTGGTATGACCATTGTTGCAGTTTCAGAAACAGATTGAATATCATAGACATCAAGCAGATGCTGCGGACTTATAGTAGGAGCTGTGAAAATCAACCTCTTTTCCCAATCATGTGAAATTTTATGTATCGACTTGGAAGGAAGCTCAAAATAAGTCAAACACTATCAATTTATGAAATTTATAGAAGGAGCTGTGAAAATTAAAGGCAGATGGTGCAGCTGTGACATTTCAATAAGGAAATTATCCAATTTGTCAATGATTGATTGCTTCCACATATGGACTGCAAATCATAGTTATGGCAGAACTGGTATAATTTGAACAATTAGATATTTCAGAATAAGGACCGGTACAAAGACTCAAAGAATTAGATATCTGAGAACAGGTAACTGGATCAATTGGACCTATGTGTGAAGGGAGTTCAGAGCTTACCCGGGGAAGAGCAGAACATCAAGGCAGCAGCAAAAAAACGCTGGTTACAGGAGTTTTGGATTTGCTGCAAATACTTGAATGGAGCAAAAAGAACACGCCTCATTATTCTTCCTGATACAGAACTGATGAAGACCATGTACAGGAAGTGATCTACTTGTTATTTGCAAGCAAAACCAAATGACCCAAAATACTGTTGCAATGCTAAATGTTTCAACATTAGCAAGGCATAAAGGCTAGTTCCAGAAATAACAAAAACTATTAGAATAACAGATCTGTTTGACGGTTGTGGTCAGGCAAGCTCGTGAAGCACAATATGCTGATTATAACAGACAGAACATTGAAATTGGATATAACATTAACAGGGAAGGTCCTTAGACCGATACCAAATTTTTCATCAGAGTTCAATGGCAACATATTTAAAGTGACATTGAAACTAAATTTAGCATAGACAGTCCAAGAGCAACATATGTAAGTGTGGTAGACTAATCCTATGGCTCCTTGAGGCAGGTGAGACAGACTAGACGACAGGTTTCTTGAAGACGAATCGGTAGGCTGCAGAAACAACAGAAACAAGGTTAGCACTAAAAAACACACTGAAATTGGATAATTCTGCAGAAGATGCTTACGCTGAGGCGCCTTGCCAGACCCCAAATCAGTCCGCTCCGTCAGAAACCCATCCGACAGCTCCTGAACCTCTCTCTGCAAGTCATCCCTCATCCTTTTCTGCACGCGCATCTTAGTTTCCAGCAGCCGACGATTGAAACCACGGAATGAGTCAAGTGCCTTCTTCTCCATGTCATCCCCATGGGGGGCCATGCCGGTTTGACGCACGATGCTCGTCCAAGACGGGATCTCCAGCTGATCAAGCGAGGTCGAAGAGGAGACTGGGGATGGCCTCTTGCGCTAATCAAATTAAGATTCGGGGGGTGAATATCATATCCAATCTGAGGAAACAGATCTGAATGACAAGAACTCACCTCATGGATTGTGCGATCACAGCTCAGTGGCTCGTTCCACAGATCAAACACGTCACTGCCACTGCTGATCTGGGCATCCACGATGTCTATCAGCGCCTGCGTGTCGCCGATCAATCTCGCGGCCTCCTCATCCCACTCCTTGCGGACATACCAAAGTGCGTCCTCCACCAGAGACTTGGCCCAACTCTTGCGATCCACGATCTCAGCGTTGAGGAGAGTGTGCCCTCCAGAAGCCTGGGAACCCATCCTGCGCTTGATATCCTCGACATCACGGAAGCTGGAGTCATTGGCGATCATGAAAGCCAGCTTGCCTGATCCTGGACGGGGGCGACACACGAACATCGGCCTCCACACCTCGGCGATGGCCGCGTCGACGTCCGCCAGGGATCGGACCTCCTTCACTTTCACCTCCGCCGCCGTTGCCATCGCCGCCGCCGCCGCCGGAGTTTAGGGAGAGAGGTGGAGAGGGTGGAGAGGAGGGGACTGGGTTAGCTGCTATCGAATCGGTTTTGGGCCTTGCGTGGGCTCGCCCATATTTGGGGTGGGCATTAAGTTCACTTTAGGTCCCCCCTAACCACAATACATGAAATGTTGGACCCGAACTTGCTAAAACAGTTTAAAATAGCTTCGGCAATATGAAGAGGTGGCTCCGCTGACATGGCATCCTAGTCAGCTTGTGGGTCCCATCTGTCAGTCAAATAAGAAAAAAACTCTCTGCCCCTCTTTCCTCCCTGTTCCCCTCTTCGCCGCGTGGGCTCCGGCGAGGTTGGGGTGGCTGGGGAGACCAGCGCTGGCAACGTTAGCCTAGGTAAACTCACCGGAGGAGAGCCTGCTGCAGCCGTCACTGCCCGCGCCTATACCTGTCCTTCGCTTGTCGCTGCCCTCTGCAAGGTGAGAGGAGGAGGCAACCGAAAAATAAACCACTTGTTTTCTTTCTTGGTTCACTTGTTCTCACTTCTTCTATATAGTGTTTGAGCTTATTATTGTCCGATCTACTTACATAATGTGTTGACCTAGTTGATGACCTTATGTATTGCATATATACATTGTTTAACACCTTTTGGTTTATATATATGTTGTATGCTTGAGCCTTAATTTTATAGTTACTGGTTTATTCCGTGATTTATTCCGCTAGACCTAAGCAGATCTCCAAGACCTTTATGTTGCTGTGAAATTTTACACTAACCACGTCCTTGCTCGTGACGCCAAGCCCACGGTGGGTTATTTAATGCGGGTAGTTGACTATTGGTCGTTGCCAGTTGGGTCTTCGCATGTTTGGCTATACGGGAACACTAAGCTGCCTCGGGGTATGACACCGCACACCCGAGAGAGGAGGGGGCGAGAGCTTGACCCTCTTAGGTGTGGCTTCTAGGGTCCGACACTTCGTTCCCACATATGTGGGGACCCATGGGTCCATATAACCAACACCAAATTTTATAGGACGCACTACCATCGCTATGTAGAACTAAGACCATCCTACCCTTTCCCTCCTGCTCACCGCCTCTATAGTCACTCGCCAGCTACGCCTCGCCTTCACGCCACACGTCCCTCTTGACTCCGCCACACATCACTGTCCATCATGCGCAACCGTCTTCCCTCCATCGGTGCATAACCGCCTTCCCTCGCTCGTCGCGTGCCACCATCCTGCTCGACACCGAAAGACGCCAACGGTGCCACTGAGTCCCTTCCCTCCATCCCCCCTCCCTCTCTCACTCCTTCCCCACCTTTGGTGCTATCGGAGTCATTATCGATGCTAGTTGCCCCTGCCGCGTCGCCCATTATTGGCCTCATCCGCCCGTGTCCATCGTTCACCACTAGTTCAGCCACCGTCCCAGCCATCCCCTTAATCCGTCAATGAGGGAACCAGATCCACTGACGTCGCTCGATCAACTTCAGAGAGATGTCGCGCTCGTGTGTGTCGTCTGATCGCACGAACCAAAGTGAGCTCAGCAGTTGAACAGGTTCTGCCTCGGCCCATGGAACAAAATCGGAACAGCCTACTCATGAGACTTGAAGAAAATTCTTGTGAAACCCATAGCCCCTGAACGCCAGCACGGGCCCCCACTGTTGCACCACTCCACCTGCGAACCAAGTAAAGTACCTGAGCGGCTAGCTTAATTCGCCTTGTAAAGAATCTGGACGACGACATTGCCGGTGAGACGGACGTCGGCGGCGTGGCACAGGAGTTGTAGGGATACAGCCGCTGCAATTAAACACGAACCAGTGGCTTCATCTAGACGGTGAACACTCGCCGCTCACCGCCGTGGCCGCCATTCGCCTCCATATCGTATATATGCCGGTAGACGGTAGTGGTGCAACGCCCACGCACCGTCGTCGGAGTTCTGCCGTCCGCAAGTTTGCAACGGCACGTACGTCGATTGGCACCTTGGTCGATCTCGACGGCATCCTCGTGGTCGTTCGCTGCTGCCGCACCGGCTGTTTGTGTGCTAATTCAAACCCACACACGCGTGCACAGAAACGAACCGGAAGGTCCGGAGCACCCACGCAACGCACACAGCACCCTCGACCATGAAGCCCCACGGCCGTGGAAAGCTGATCCTATGCAGTACCGCAGAGGGACTTTCCTCACTGACGTATAAGCCCAATCGATACAGGACCCATATGTCAGGGACACAATTAAGTCTCTCTGCAGTACTGCAGAGGAACACACGTTTCACGCCCGCGAGTGCACCAGGATGGTCGATCGCCTCGCCGCCACGAACTCCTATCTGGATTACATCCTCCCCAACCGCCGCGCCGCGCCCACCCAACCAACCACCCAGCCTTCGTCGACGCCGTCACCGGCCGGCCATGTCGATCGCGCTTCTCCTCTCCCCTAACTCCATCGACTTTCCGGCCATCTCCCTCGCCACGTGATATCCCGGCCCTCGGCTGCGCCAACCCTTCCCCCTCACCCCGGCAGCCCAAGTTCGCCACGCAAGCCACCACGAACACTCGCGTGAACACCAATGAGCACGCGCATGCCAACCAATAGACGCACGAACGCCACAACACACAGCGGCCACACACACACGCCTATCTGTCGAACACACGATCCACACACTATTTACTACTTCGTATCAATCCTCGGACAAGCACGCATACACACACGCACGCACAAACACATATATCGACGAACCATCATCAGGCAAAAGGTGGGGATCGAGATCATCAAATCAGAAAACACGAGGCAAACAAACAAGGGAAGCACACCGAGACGAACATGGAAAAAACGGTTGTAGAAAACATATGACGTTGTTGGGTCCTATTATTAAGCCATAGGACGTTACCAGTAATCGATATTCGAGTAAGTTAAAAAATTTGAGTAGAGTTTAAGAACTTCGAGTATCAGCTTACATGTAATCCTAAAACCACTCCACTTTTCCCTGTTAAGGATTTAGGGTTTTACTGTTTTAGAATCTCGGTCATCACTTATAAATATCTTCTTATTGTATCATTTTTTTTTGACAAAAAACAGCAGGAGAGCCAACTACTGTGTTAGAATATATATATATA
>CM002485.1:3067736-3086196 GCA_000325765.3 Leersia perrieri
ATATAATATAAAGGTATTACATACAGAGCTTTACAACTATGTAGGGGGGGTCGGAGAGAATCAAGCCATGATTTAATTATATCTTTATCATCTATTCTGACTCTATGCAAAAGCATAGTGAGGTCTTCTCTAAAAAGGATCTTCCAGGTTTGTACAGCTGGTTGGATATCTTGAAAAACCTTATTGTTTCTAATTCTCCATATTCTCCATATGTTCCACATGGCAATGCCAATGACTTCAACAAAGAAAGTCCCCTGGAATTGTCGAGAAGCAGCAATGATCATACTCATGAAATCTAGATTGAAATCCCATTGAACACCCAAGTATGACTAACAATCCAATGAAAATGAACAACTAAAAAATAAGTGCAGTGTATCCTCCTTTATCCCTCCATCACACAGGACACAAGATTGATCTTCTGTGACAGCAAATTTTTATCTCTGGAGCATATCTTGAGTATTGAGTCTGTCCATTAAGAGAAGCCATAAGAAAACTTTGATCTTAAGAGTACATTTACTTTTCCAAATAGTTAGTATTGGGGCTTCAACCTAAAAATGTTGATAAAACAGATTGTACATCTTCTTGGTCTGATATTTTGTTCCCCATATGTATACCCATTCATCATTATTTTCCCTATGGAAAGAATTCTGCACAGCTTGTTGAATCCAATTGAGTTGATCCAAAGCTTGAATTGAAAGAGGGAGATGAAAAAGTTGTGCTAAATCATTGGACTGAAGAACACTGAACACTGATAAATCTTCATTTTTGACAAAAGTGAATAAAGTGGAAAATTGCTCCTCAAGAACTACTTGCTGCCAAGTGTCTTTCCAAAATAGGTAGCATCACCTGACCCTAAGTTGACTGTTGATACTGCTCTGAACATAGGGATTAAACAAAAACATCTTTCCACCAGAAAGATCCCATTTCCTTGTGCCCATGTGGTGGATACGTTGGGTTACTATAATATTTATTTCAAATTAATTTGACCCATGGAAGATTGGCCTTATTGTAAAATTTATCAAGGAACTTCATCAGCAAAGAAATGTTTTGCACTTCTAAATTAATTATTCCCAAACCCCCTTTCTTCTTTGGTTTGCACACAATATCCCAGGCCGCCAGAGATTGAGGTCTTGCATGCAGATCATTATTCTTCCTCCATAAATAATGTCTTCTGGCTCTATCAATCTGTTGTATAATCATCTTTGGTAATATAAGAGTACACATATAGAAGGTTGGGAGAGAGGAAAGCACCGAGTTTACCACTATCAGTCTTTGCCCCTCATTTAAGAAGAATGTTGTAGCAGGCAATCTCCTTTCAATTCTATCAATTAGAGGGGCATAATATAACAATCCTGGTTTAGAGGTTCCAACTGGGAGACCTAGATAAGTGAAAGGTAAGGACCCCTTTTTGCAGCCAAAGGTATTTGCAATGATGTCCATTTTATCGCTATCAACATTAATGGGAATCATACAGGATTTGTGGAAATAGATCTTTAGACCAGAAGCTTGTGCAAAGGTTTGTAGAACAAGCTTGGTGAAGAAAATATCTCTTTGGCCAGCTCTCAGGATGATCAGAGTATCATCTGCATATTACACTATAGGAAATTTACCATATGTTGGAATAGGCATTTGAATAAGTCCATCATGATGAGCTTTGTTGATCAATGTTTGCAACAAGTCAGCAGTAATAACAAACGACAGAGGTGACAAAGGATCACCCTGCCTCACCCCTCTTTTACATTTGAATTGTTTTTCTGGAACTCCATTCAATAAAACAGATGTTGAGGCTGTAGTTAGTACATCTTTTACCCAGGTAATCCAAACTTGACTGAAGCCCATATGTAAACATCATGTCCATGATTATATTATGATGAATTGAATCAAAGGCCCTTTCAAAGTCAATCTTGATTAAGACAATCTCTTTCTTACTCTGGTGACATTGATAAATATATTCCAATGTCCAGGACAAACAGTCTTGAATGGTTCTACTTTTTATAAAACCATATTGATTTTCATGTATAATCTGTAAGATTACACTTTGTAATCTGTCAGCCATTATCTTGGTTATGAACTTAAGAGGAATGCCCTGTAAAGCAATGGGTCTATAATCATTGGTTGTCTCTGGATGATTTGTTTTTGGTATCAAGGTGATATATGAGTTGTTGAGATTTGCCATAGATATATGTCCCCCAAAAAATTGATTAGCCAATTTGAACAAATCTGCTGAGATTATAGACCAACATTTCTTCATAAATAGACCATTGAAACCATTAGGGCCCGGAGCTCTGTCAGTTGGCATTTTTTTCAGTACAAGCAACATTTCATCTCTTGAAGGCATTTCAGATAAGTGCGTAAGACCAGTAGCAAAAGGAATTATACTATCAAGATCTAAAAAACTCTCATAATCCTGTGCAACCCCATCTGGCTCTTATATGTACCTAAAAGTTCTGTTGCCTTTGATTCATGGTCTGCCACTATTGTTCCATTGGCAAGCATCAGGTGTGAAATTTTGTTTCTTTTGTATCAGTATGTTGCAGCTGCTTGGAAGAATTTAATATTGTCATCTCCAATTTTAACAAAGCGAACAATATATCTTTTCTTCCAAAATTCACTCTTATAATGTAGCAACTTAGTGACATGAGTTTTTAGAATTGCCCTGAAATTCCAATCTTGAATTGTATCAATTTTTAATTCCTACTTCCTTTGTCAGGACACCTCGCCGTGGAAGAGGGGGGAGGCTGGTTAGGCAAGCATAGGTCACATGAGAGGCCGAGGAGCAGTTTGTCGAGGTTGGAAGGCGGTCATAACAGAGGGGACGAGAGGATTAGGATTGACATCAGGAGAAAGAAAATCAGGATTAAGAACATTTAGGCTTGGCAATTCCCCTATTAGGGCTGGAGATCCGCCTACAGGGTGGGGCAATTTTTTACCCACGGGGGTTAGGGGCTAGGGCCCCAGACAATTTCAGGGGCGAGAGCGGGGATGAAAATCAACCCGCGGGGCCATGGAGGTGTATCTTTCCTCTGGATATATCTTGGAATTTAAAGCCATTAGATATTTTGGCCCGATAGCCCAATACACACATCTATATATAAAGGGCAAAAGCTTAACTCAGACCCCTCCATTCCTCCCTTGTACCTAGCCGCCGCCAGTGTCTCACTAGTCGCCGATGTCACTCGTTGCCCGTTGCCAACACAGGTTGCTGCCACGGCCATCGCCAGCGCCACTCGACGCCGCACCCGGCCCGTCGCTCGCGCAAGTCGCTACTGCTGTCACGGTCGTCACTCTTGCAGGTCGTCGATGCTGCCAGGGCCGTCGCTCTCGTAGGTCACCAGTGCTGTTCGTTGTCGTACCCGTTGCTCAAGCAGGCCACTCGCTTGCATGTCGCCGTGGTCGTCTGCCTTCGTTGCCAACGTTCGTCGCGTACCAATCATCATTGCACAGGTCGCCGCCCCGCCGCCTATTGGTCGTTGTCACGCAGGTAGCTGCCCTCATCGCCGCCGGCGCTCGTCACCGTGCCGATTGCCGGTGATGCCAGCTCTCTCTCTCTATGTCTCCGTTGTCGCCTCGTCGGACCCTTCAGGGCAGTGAGGCCCCGGTCGGGGCACGGCCCCCACAAGGCCAGGGACGGGGTCAGATTTCATCTTGCTCACGCCTTCCAGGCTAGTGGCTGGGGCGTTCTGGTCCAACCAGACCCGCCCCGCCCCGTTGCCAAACCTAAGAACATTAAAGGGATGCAAGAGTCTCAAATGCATCTCAATTGCCATAAAATCGGATGACAGGGAGGAAAAAATCACTCATATAACTTCCATCTTATATATTCTTGGTTTTGTACTAAATACAACTTTACCATACGACCGAGTACATATATAAGAACCCAAACACAATGTTCTTGCCTTTTTTGTTTATCGTCTCTTTTGCGCAGCGTATAAACACACATGCATGTGCATCCATTGTTTGACCTGCCTAGATAGATAGATTTGCCGGCGAATTAATAGCATTGTCAAATATGACTACCTTAAACTTAGTGACTGTCTGTCTCCTTTCTCCGGACGACCAGCATGCACGTCCGTGCGTGCATCATCCGCTACGATGTTCATTTTTTTAAT
The DNA here is from genome assembly GCA_000325765.3 of Leersia perrieri. NCBI lineage: Eukaryota > Viridiplantae > Streptophyta > Magnoliopsida > Poales > Poaceae > Leersia > Leersia perrieri. Next base: position 3,071,846 of record CM002485.1, read on the forward strand.
TTTAATCAAGCGTCTCGTTTTGAACTCATGTTAAACAAGAGCTAATTAGCTGGGTAGTACATATATTCATTGCATGCAGATGCAGCCGTGGATCCATATCTGAGTTTCTGACCACCTAAAACGAAGGAGCCATGCAGCTAGCAGCGTGTGTCCAGAAAGCATGCATCTGTAATTAAAAAGTAATTAGATCATTTCACAAACAGGAATTATACGTATGTAATGACAGATCTTTGTCCTAATCTACGTAGTTGATGTATGATTAATTATAGGTATGTCTGATGATTTGGTCTGCATAATTAATACGCAGCAGGCTGCTTGCAGCAATATCTTACCACACTCATATAAAAAACTCTATCTCTGACCTTTTCGCGCGCTTTTGACGTGCTTGGCGCCACTATATAAGCATTCGACCACCAAGCAGCAGCAGCAGCAACCTCTGACGAGAACAAGTGAAAAAAAGTCACGGCCACGCAGAGCGTGATCAATCGAACCATGTCGTCCTCCGCGTCATCGTCATCGCCGTCATCGAAGGCGAAGAGACCAGTAGTCGGCAGCAGCATCCATGGCCGGCGGCCGCAGCCGCTGATCGTGTCGCTGGCGGCGGAGGCGAGCCGGCCGTCAAAGAAACCCCGTGTCGTCGTCGACGGCGCCGGCAAGACGGCCGGACCGGTGATCGTGTACGAGCTGACGCCCAAGGTATTCCACGCGCGGCCGGAGGAGTTCAGGGACGTCGTGCAGAAGCTCACCGGAAAACAGCCGACGGCGGCGATGTCGCCGGCTTCAACCGTGAGATTGACGGAAAAGGTGGTTGCCGGATGCGGAGGTGAAAGTAAAACCGCCGGCGACCCAAACCAACCGGCGAATCCACCGCTAATTCTTTCTCCATCTCAGGCGGCGGCTTGTCTTCCGTCGCCGAGTAGCCTCTTCTTGTCGCCGACCACGATGCAAGTCTTGCAAGAGCTGGGCGTTTTGTTCTAATTATTTATATCTGTAGTTCGAACTAATGTTGGGATAAGATCGTAGAGTTCGTGCAAAATTTTTCTCACACGGGGAAAAATTTAGTACGAACAGGCGCACTGCTAGGTGCTAACCGATCGATGTGTGTAGCTTCTTTCAGTATGTTCCTTCGGTTGTTTCTTTTTGTTGTTCAGCACTGTACATTTCTTGATTACTCTGATAACTGTGGAATACATTTGTTGATTAATTTGTTTAACCATTTAGCCTTCTCTGAACTTGAAAACATGGAAAAAAAATCCAGTCTTCTGCATGTCATCTAAATTGATCATGCAAAATTCCTCAAAACATTTAAGGTTTATCATTATCTAAAAAAAATTTAAGGTTTATGATCGAGGTGTGCGAGATCGTGGCTGGAACTAAGGGAGCTCGACAATGCCAGGTGACGGCCTGACAGGCAGGTCGCTGTTGAGCTCAACTAAGCTCGTTGTCGTAGATTGTAGGTTACAAAATCTTTTGGGTGATATTACCATGAATTTTGCCAAGGTTACTTGGACGCTGTTGTAATCTTTTAACTCTAGACCTTTGATCTTGATACAAAAGATGCGCATAACTTATGTGCATGTCCTAGAAAATAAAATCCTGAAACAAAATTGGGTTAAAAAATCTGAAAACAAAATAGCATAAGGTGAATTCAATATATACAATTAGAAGAGAAAAACAAATTTTAGATAACACTATCTTTGTCAAGCGATGTGCAAATCAAGTTTGGACATTTCATTTGATAAGTATAAAGAGTGCAACCTCTGAAAACTAGAAATTCATGAGTTTTATAGATATTTACGGAATTTATGTTTAAAAAAGCTTGTTCTTACCATGAACACATATGATAGGTATCAAACTCCTTTTGTGATAATAACATTGTTTCAACCTTTTTATCTAGAACCCCAACTATCTTCCAAGTTCCAACCCTAATCACCACTCAATTTTTTTTACGGGTAAAGGAGATATATGTTAATCAGAAATAGTGTCCTCACAAATCAAATGTGAGATACAGTTACAATTATCTCCCAACCAGAAAGACGACAACGACTCACAGCGAGCCTTGTTTGCTAAGAAATGGTTCACTTTGTTCTGACTACGGGGAACCTGACAGAGTGTCAACCTTCTTGTTTCTTTCATGATGTCTTTTATCTCCTTAATGATGAACGCGAAGTTTGATCTTTCCTGTGTAGGATCTTATCAGGTTAACAATGGAAATGCAGTCCGTTTCCATCATGACCGGTAGAAGCGTCCATTGGGGAGCTAGAATCAGACCTTCTTTACACACTAACAGTTCAGCTTCTAGAGCTTCATTGCACTAATCACCACTCATTTAAGGAGACTAAATTTTCATACTCATTCTTTCATCTATCAAAGATATTTGGCCCCCTTCATCAATTGGTATTAGCCAACCCAGTTGATACATCCTAGATTGGAAGGAACGTGATCAGATGATTAAGACCGTAAATAACGCGCTATTAATCAGTGGTTTTCTTCGCATGGCTGCAAATGATGTTTGAGAACTTCTCATATATAACTCACGGACTCCAACGACTAATTTCATCAGTAGTTCAGTACTAACACTAATTACATCAGACATGACAAGGTCCAAGCTTCCATCCTGCTCCTGTCAACTTCATCTGGTAGCTAGGAAATTAACACGGCATATTAATTAAGCCGTGTGACGATCTGACATAGTCAAATTAGCTTACTGACAGTCGACGGATGATGATCTATCAAGCGTTTCTAGACTTAATTCGCAGTTATTTAATTGCTTTGCTTCTCTGGAAAGGTTTTTTTTTATCCGCACCAAAGAAGGTTCTTTAATTTTGACCATTTTTCAACGTGTCATCTGAATTCTGATGAAACATTGAAAACACATCTGAAACACACAGAAGTTTCAGCTTATCCCTCCAATAAACATGACTTGTTAGTAAACTAACCTCTTTTTTTCGGTGCACAAAATGACGCAACGTAGATTTTCATCCTTGACTGGCCGATAATGATCTCTGAACTTCTAAAGAAACCCTGAATTGGAATTCACAATTTGTAGCACCTCTAAAAAATCTCAAGACTAATTTGTATATTTCCTCAGTCTCTGATGACTTCGACGTGGGTTGATTTCATTGTTTCCGTGACCAAACGCATAGCCAGGATCTAGACCTTGTCAATTGATATATAACTGCAACTTGACGTGTCTCTCAGTTGCTGACTTGTTGTGCTTGTCAGATGACACTATCAAAGCTTAAAAGGTCAGCATATTCGATCATTCAAAACCAAGTCACCAGCTGCTATTCATGAATCTGACACATCTTACCGAATCCTAATTCAGTTAGTCGTAGTTGGGAAAGCTAAGAAATCCCAACCAATTGAAAAATCAAAATACTATTTCATTTTGAAGAACGGTTATAGTACGCAGCTATGTACAGCGAAAAAATTATAGATGTAAGAATGATATATAAATTTCAATTCGATCATCAATTTACGATGCCGTCGGCACCTGCCCTGTTTCTTTGAAGAAAATGTTTAATGTCTGAAAGTCGCCTCATCTGCTGAGAATTGCTTGAAATGGAAGACAACCTAGACTAGACTTTACCTAAAGAAAAAGACTAACAACTCTTCTTGTGCTTAATTTCATTTAATAAAAAAAAGAAACTCTTCTCATGATCTGGTACCTCAACAACAAGATTAAAACAATCAAATTTTTACATATATACATTACGGATTCATATTCTCTAACATTAGCACGCTAATGTTACCGTGAGATTCTTTCCATCCTAACCATCTGTTTCTAAATCAATGGCTATAGATTAATGTTGGTTATCAAACTATTTAAGTAATAATTTTGATTATTTACAATCAAATTAATCCATGATGGTTAATTAAAAAATGGATGGCGCGGATGGAAAGAATGAGACCATGACATTAGCATGCAATGTCAGAGGATACAAATCCATTCATTGCCACTTATTCTTTCCATACATCTTAATTATTTGTCTCGTTACATGTATATATAGTCACAAGTCACAACCACAACTACTCTAAATTTAAAAACAACCAAACGTAAAGTAAGAGAAATTTATTGTATAGTTCAAAATGAAATATTTACAAAACATATGGAACCAACGCCTTGATACTCTCTGGGAAATCCTCAAACTTGGACTCATACCACCTCCTGGTGGCGCAGCTCCGGCCGGCGAGGTACGCCGCCGTGCCAGACGCGACGGCGAGCGCGTGCGGTGTCTGCGCGATCATGGCGAAGCCGAAGAAGCCGACGATCTCGAACAGGTAGTGCGGGCATGTGACGAGCCCGAAGAGGCCGCCGGTGGGGATCTTGTACTCCTTCTCGCCGCTGGCATTCGTCGTTGTTCTCAGCTGTGACAGGAGGTAATGGTGGTAGAAGTTGCCGGCAATGCCGACGGCGAAGACGGCCACGCCGGGGTAGAAGAGGTCGATCGGCGGGTCTGGGAGGCCGGCGGTGAGGTGCTGCGCGTAGATCATGGCGATTGTGGCGAGGAGGTAGCTGGAGGAGATTGTGGATGCAGTGTTCAGTGGCATGCTTCCACTGTACTGATGGATGAACAGTACCTGGTACGGTTTAATGCATTGAACATTTAGCAAGCTGGAGCTGGTATAAAGTATGGACCAGCATTTGTAATTCAACAATCCTTTTTTCACACTCCTATGTTTTTGAACTTCAAAAGCAATTTAACTGAGCTATATTATTTGCAGAAAAATGTAAGAGACATATCTATATAGATATGTTAGCTGCATTAGTTGTTGGTGCATGCGAATATTTTTATATGCTTTATGAATGATATATATTTTCATCTCGGTTCAATTTTTTAACTTCAAAATTGAGCAATCTAACTGTACTATAAATTTTGAGTGGAAAAAGGTGATATTTATGCTCCAATTTTGTTACCTGCTTTGCATATGCAAGTTGGTGGTATACATGTCAAATGTCTTCATATGATTTATGAAAGCAATATTTTCTATCGGTTCAATTTTTATTAAGTAAATTTCACGAATGCCAACATTGATACCAAACATTTAGTTAAATGGCAAGTGTTAAATGTAGTTTTCTGCAACTTAAACCACAAAACATGCAATTTTATAAAATTCACTCTCCCTTTTTAACTTCAAAAGTGAGCAATCTAACTGGACAACATATTTTGCAAAAAAAAAAATAATGTTGATATTTATGCTTCAGTCTTCAGTTTTGTTCGTTGCATATAACTAGTTGGTGGTGTACAGTCCAAATGTTTTCATTTGCTCGATGAAACTCTTTTAAATTAAAATTTTGTGCTTAAATTTATATTCCATAAACACAATTGTCCTATTCAGCCAAAACTCGTGCTAGTTCAATGGAAACGTGCTTATGTGCATTCCTCTTCCTGATGAAAAGATGAAATGAATTTTGGCTAAACAAGTATCGATCAATTTATCAATATGTTTAATTTACCTCTAGAACCCGTTTGAGGAAATGGACGGCGAGCGCGGCGGCGAGAACCTGCGCGCGCGTCCCTTCCACGGCGCCGGGCACGGCGAACGACGTCGCCGCCGCGACGAGCGCCGGCACGTACGCCACCAGCATCCCCTGCCGGCTCGAAAGCAGCACGCCGCCGCCGCCGTCACGCTTTTGGCCGCCGGCGACGACGACCTGCCAGAACTTGGAGTAGGCCATGTGCTCGCCGCGGAGCTCCCCGATCCCGGCCTTCGCCATCGCCGCGACCTGCGCCACCGACGCCGCCGACATCAACGCCGACGCCGGCGGCGTGTACAGCAACGGCGGCCACCACCACATCGATCGACGATGATGCTATGCGATGCGATACGAGGAATGTGTGTGTGTGTGCTGTGCTGGTTCGATCCGTGCTTTTCGCGTTGTACTAAGAGTGTACGAGTGTTTGGCTCTGCCTATTTGGTTCGCGTGACTGTTCGTCACGTGTTACGATGTGCGCCGCGGGCAGCAGGCACGGGCGCACGAACAGTTTCAGGTGCCTGCAAATGCTACGTGGCGGCATCCGAGCCATTTATCCGAAACAAATTTGAGAAGTAGTATTTTTTTAAGAGAATTACGAAGTACAATGACACTCACAACGCACGCACACTCACCTCTACGAACGCACGCACGCAAACCCTATCCCTATAAGCATCTTCGAAGACTGAGCCGGCAAATTCTGGAGATTGATGAAGTCATCACGGGCGCCTCGTTGTTGACGGATACGTAGATATCACTGAAAACACAAAGCCGTTAAATCCTGAAAAATTTGAGGAGTAAGCACTGTGTTCAAATGATAGGTACATAGGGTATACATACATTACATTCGAATAGCTGCTTTTGTGGCTTGCAAATGCAAATTCCAACTTTCCTTTGATTATGTGGTTAGTACAGAATTCGGGGGCTACAACGTGTCAGGCGGTCTACTTTATACAAAATTTTCACAAAATTTCTGTTTGGCCTTAAAATCGAGAAATTTTTTCCCGTGATCCTGGTCCGTCGTATGTTTGTTGTACTTTTGTACATGTTGTCACGTTCGTGGTCTGGGTGTGGGCAGACGTCGGCGTCGATGCAGCGCGACGGATTTGTCGACAAGTATAAGCAGACAGAGAACCATAGTTGACAAGCCAAACGTAAACCTGAGATTTGAGAAAATTACTTTGCATGATAATTAAGCTCAGGCTGTTATTCAGGCTTGCTTATTGGAAGGCAAGAAACAGTATACAGAGACAACAATCATAAGTGCCTCTTACTTACGTACCTGGCTGTAGAACATTTCTTTGTCCTGAAGATTGTGAAGGACATCCACTATAAAGTAAACTGATTTAGATACCAAAAAGGTCTTTGTAATGCAAAAAATAAGACAGCTGACAGCATCACATAATTTTTTTTCTTGTTCTTGAGTGGTAATTTCAGGTTGGAAGCGTCTGTGGCATTGAATTACTGCAGAGTAGAATTGAAAACAGCACAGTAGGATGATTCACTGCTCACTGGAATGACCAGTTTATACTTCGAACTAATCAAGTTGTAAATACTGAAGCACGGGAGTGGAATGAAAAATTTGAAACCATGATTTACGAGCAATAGAGCATCATAATAAATTCATAATACTCCAAGTATATTGAACATTTTTTTAGGGGAATGCGCGGAGTATATTGAAATTTTTTAACATTAGCAGAGCAACAACGAAATTCATGGCCTTAAAATTAAAGTGATATCCACTGTGAAATGAACCATACTTGTGCAATACTACGACTTTGGTCAGAAAATAAAACGAAATGATCTTGGGGAAAAACATACACACAACATCCTGTTTCTTGATCCTATTCGGGTTATGTCAAAACCTGACTCTCCGCTAGGATAAGATTGAACTAAACGATTGGAGAAAAAGACCTGGTAGACTCTCTAACTGCGATGCATTTTGGAATAAGTCAACCATAATTTGTGTTTGAGGAATAATTTTTTTTAGAACATTCTGAGGATACAAGCATGATAGTCAATACGTCTATATCATTTGCTGACAGAATAAGCCTTCATTTAACCACTCCGTGTTTAATAGCGTCACAGTAAACCAAAATTGTATCAAATGGTCATTGCAGGTCAGGATAAATATCATTTTGATTTGAGCTTGAGGCTAAAAAAGACTTTAAAGGCCAAATTTTAGAAGTACAGAACAAGAAAATTAACAGCTCAATGGAATCAGAGTATCAGACCAAATTTGAACAAATTCTATCCATCTTGGAACAAGAGGAAGTGCACTGTCTACCTTGCAAATGGCGTTCACCGAGAACCGTGGCTTCTCCGCCGTCACGACGCCACCGCCGGCGACCACCGCCTCCCGGCACAGCCGCCGCGCCACCTCCCTCGCCATCACCGCCTGCGCGCGCTCCGCTCGCAGCGCCGCCATCTCTCTCCTCATCGCCATCCAGTACGCCTCGAGCGCCTCCACCCTCGCGCACAATTTCCCTGACACATCGACGGCGCAATTCCCCTCCTCCTCCACCTCCGCCGCCGCCGCGGCGTGCTCGAACACCTTCTCTGAATCAGGCGGCGACGGCGGCTGCACGACGACCACCGCGTCCTTGAAATCGGAGTCGCTTCCGCTGCTATCCACCTCCACGTCCACAAGGTGTTCGACGGAAGGCCGCACCGGCTGGTTGTCTCCGTCGCCATCGGGGTCGATGCCATGGGCGTGGAGGAGGGATAGGTAGGAGTTGGCGAGAGCAGACACGGACGCGAGCTCGTCCTGGAGCTCCTTGTCGCGGGCGGCGCGGCCGTCGGCGAGGCGGCGGAAGTGGCGGGCCTCGATGAGCGCGGCGGCCTTCTCCCGCTGCAGCCGCTCGATCATCAGCATCGCCTCGCTCGCCGCCGTCTCCGCCGCGGCGCGCTCCGCGTCGAGCTCCGCCCGGAGTTCCGCCTCCTCCGCCTCGGCCGACTCCTTCTCCGCCCGCAGCCGCTCCACCGCCGATTCCGTCTCCTCCACCCTCCGCCCCAGCTCCCTCTCCTCCTCCGCCTCCGGCACGCGGCGCCTCACCGAGCGGCACCACGAGGACGACGGCCACGGCGAGGTCGAAGAGATTGTGGCGATGGCATCCATGGCAACGCGCGAACTAGTGGAATTACGTGCGAAGAGGTTGGATTATTAGAACGATGGGTATGTGCTTAGCGCGGGACGGATTAGATTAAAAAACCGGATGTAGGTGTATTAAACAACAAAAATTCAACTAATCAATTGATTATTGCAGGTGTTTAATGCCATGCCGTGGAATGTTACTACTTACTAGAATTTTAACTAATCAATTGTGCTTTTGGGCGGGTGAATTCATTTGGTTTAATTTCCATTTTCACGAAATCTTATTAGAATTTCTTACCAACTCCATCAAAATTGTCTTAAACTATCCATTTCTTTTTTTTTGTGGTTAAATTGAAGGCCAACACCATTGAGTGGTAAATACGAGCCAAAAAAAATTCTGCCTTCATCTTACGGATTTTTGTATGGCTGTCTTGTCCTCTATCGCCATTCGCCACACTCAGGTAACGTACGGCGTAAAGGCACGTACCAGCTTTAGCCATCTCAGAAAAAGCTTAGAAAGCAGCAAGCAATTTACTCATAATAATTAACTAGCAGGATTGCCCATGCATTTGAGCGGCTAGATTTAATTTAATTGTTTCTATGGTGGGTTTCTACTTTTTTTAACTCTAAAACATATGATTTTTAGTTTCCTTAATTGTTTTTCATAATATTAATTAAGCTTTATCTTAATATTAGCTTAACCAATAGGATTTGACTTTTATATCTATAATTACTATTGGTTAAACTATTACCATCGGATTTGACTTTTATATCTATAATTACAGGGTAGGATCGAATTGAAAATTTCCACCATTATCATCTATTATGCTTTATCTTAATTGTATTCTTATAATTTTTCTTTAAAAAAACCGTGGCGTGTAGTACCTAAAACATTATTGCTCTTTTCTCCATCTTGTTGTAGCATCTCACTTCTTTATTTCTCCTATACTTAACTCAAGCCTATAGCCTATCCGTGAGGGCTTATGAATGGTCATTCATTAAACTCACTTGACACTGCCAGTGATGTTACGCTCACACTTTGTGTCAACCACACTTACGCAAACCCACCGCTCCTTCTCTTAACTTTTTTGCTGCTAAAGTGCTCGTTGCACGCAAGCGCACCTGCTATTGCTATGCCATTGGCCTCATTCATTTTTGTCGCCTATCAAGATCGCTTGTGCTTGCCAGTTGCCACTGCCTGGTACAACAACTGTTCTTGTCCTTAAGATTGCTCAGCGTTGCTACAATTTTATTTATAGACATTCGTTGCATTCATGTCTGTGCTTGTTGGACATCATCGATGCTTATACGTGCTTGCCCACCACCGCCACTTGCCGCCTTCCTGAATTATGTGTGCTTGCTTACTGATGTTGTTCTACTCATAATCGCTCGATACCTCCGTAGAAAGTGGGCTCTCTTGTAGTTGCACCCGCTTTGCAGATCTAAGAGAGAGATGCATATTGGAACTATATAGCTGCCCACATGCCACAGTCTAGTGAATGCCATCCGTGATTGTATTTCCATATTCTTTATTTCCTAATATTAGTTGTTTCTAAATTGTATGTCCATATGCACTCTAAACTCTCCTTTCAATATTCTTTATTTTTTATTTCTAGCTTTTAGTTATTTAAAATTGTACTTATATATGGAATCTAGGGTCTTTTAGATATTTTTTATTTTTAAAATTTCAAATTTAAGTAACTTGTATTTTTATATGGAATCTAGACCCTTTCTGATTTTTCTTATTTTTAATTTCGAATTCAGTCATTTTATAATTGTATTTCAATATGGACCATAGACTTATTTTCAATATTCCCTATTTTTTAATTCCGAATTTCTCTTATTTATATTTTTATTTGGACATCTCTAGACCCTCTTTCAAATTTTCATATTTTTTATTCTGATTTTCAAAAATTTCTAAATTGTATTTCTATATGGACTCTAGACACTGTTTAAAATATTCTTATTTTTTACTTCCGAATTTTATTTATTTTACAATTGTGTTTCAATATAGACTCTAGACACTCTTTCAATATACCTTATTTTTTAATTCCGAATTTCACTATTTATAAATGTATTTCCATATGGACTCTAACACTATTTCAAATTTTCTTGTTTTTTAATTCTAAATTTCAGATATTTCTAAATTGCATTACTATATGAACTCTATACCCTCTTTCAAATTTTTTAATTCCAAATTTTGGATATTTCTGGATTGTATTTCTATACGGACTATGTACCTCTTTTAAATTTCCATATCTTTCAATTCCGAATTTTAGTTATTCTAAATTGTATTTCTATAGGACTCTAAATCTCTCTTTCAATATGCCTTATTTTTAATTCTAAAAATCATAAATTGTATTCCTACTCTAACTTTTTTTTTCTTTTTCTCTGATTAACGTGGGAATTTCTAGCCTTTAGAGCGAACGTGGTGCTTTTTTTCAAGGCTCTCTTTATAATATAACTAGATGAAGCCCGCGTGTTGCGGCGGGACAATGTGTGATCTTGCTAGTTGATAAGAATTTGAACTTGGTAAAATATATGCGGAGAAAATAAGAGACATATTGAAATTGAATATCAGGTACTTTATTGCGATAAAAAAAGGTAGTGTAGTACACTTACAATTGTGCTATTCAACTTAGCTGTCACACAAAACTTTTTTTTTTTGCCAACTCACCTAAAAGAAAAAAAAAACAGAGTCATGCTCATTAAAGAGGTATAAAACACAATTTTCTGTGTATAGTTGAACATATACATGAAATTAAGGAAAAATGGTTTGAGGGTCATGATCCATACCTCACAGGTTTAGACAAATTCCTGGATTAATCAAATAGGACTGTAACTGATTCTTGTGGAACTGTAGAGAGAATAAATTGGAACAAAGAGAAATAAATCATCGCAAATCCTCAGTGAATCAAAATAACTTGCTTTACTTGGTTATACAGTTCCATCTCCAGACACTACAAATTCCCTCCATCGTCGATAAAGAGGCCTTTTTTTTTGTCAGCAAATGATATAAGGAGACAAAACATCTAAACCTTGATGATGAAAAGTGTGCACCATCATTGTGCTTACCAGAGCTGCAGCTGCCGATGTGATCAAAGCAATTGAAGATTCACGAGCGCACAGGTGCTTAATCATGACGCCGACGGGACTCCATGACTCCATTTTTTGATGGAGCAACTCATGTCTCTTGAGAAAGAGATCAGTCTCATTGCAGCTGAGATTTTACACTGTGGTTTAGTGGTTACTTGGTCAGTGAAGCCAAAATCCTTTCCACGGCTATGAGATTTACAGCTAGAAGATTAGGGAAAGTGGGAGAGGAGACGGGAGAGGAAGATAATGATGCCAAATACCAATCACAATCAGATGGTAGATTAATTACATCCATCGGTTACATACTGCTTTCACTTCTATCTTAATGCTTGCTTCCGCCGCTTGCTTGTGATAATCGCTCACCACAGGAGCATGGAGTAAATGTTGGTAGTTGTTGTCGATGGTTTCTAGCAGGAGGGGCTGACCTACGGGATACAAAGGGACGTGGCGCCCCTGGACGTCGATTCCCCTCTTAGCGCGAGGGGAGGGGCCCGTGGATGTGGGTCGGAGGCAGGGCGAGAGGAGTGCAGGGGTAGGGCGGCGCAAGAGAAGTGCACGCGGTGGCGTGCTCCGTGGTTGCCGGACCGCAGGATGGACGGGCCTTTTGGGCTCATGTGTGGGCTGCGGTTGATCTAACTTTTTTTTAGAATGGTTGATCTAACTTGTTAAGTAAGATGATCTTAACCGGTGGGAATCAATCCAATGGCTATTTTTTTTGGATGACGTGGCTTTCTAGAATCTCAGCTTTGTGGGTTAACTATATAGGAGATCGACACACGCTTATAAGAGTTTTAAAAACACATACTTCAATGCACCTCCTTCACTTTCAATTGAAGTGTTTATAATTTCAATGCATTAGCAGAAGAGAGAGACCAGTCACCAGTTACTTCAATGCTTTCCCTAACTTTCTACGGAACTCCTTTTTTTTCGATGAAATTTTGTTATCTCGCTGAACTTCGGATGAAACTCATGTGTGTATACGCTCGAAAAATCAAGCCCAAATCTACAAAATGGGCCGATAGGCCAACAGTCACAAGAGAAAGGCCGTGCCCTCGACAGTCCACTACCAGCCCATAATAACTAGTGGGAATAAGTTCACCGGAGGTTCCTCTACTTTACGTCAGTTTGTCTGAGATCCCTTAACTACAAAACCAGAAATGTTCGCCCCCCGAATTTGCGAAAACCGTCTAAAATAGGTTTCCCGACAGTATTGAAGGGTGGTTTCGCTAACGTGGCATCCTAGTCAGCAAAAAGATTTAAAAAAAGTACGTGGGGCCACATGTTAGCTGCATATCTTTTGTCTTCTCCTTTTTTTCTTCTCCTTTTTTTCTTCTCTTTTCTCTCTTCTCTCTTCTCTTCAGGGCGGCAGGCAAAGCGAACGATGGGCGAGTGCAGCAGCAGGCAGATCAGCGGGTGCCGAGCGCGGCTACGGAGCGACAGTGGGTGAGCGCAGCGGTGGACAGAGCGCGGTGACGGTTAGAGCAACAGTGGCGGGTAGAGCATGGCGGTGATCAGCGCAGCGCTGGGCGAGTGCTCGTCCACCGTCTTCTCGCCCCGCAGCCCGCCGGCTTTTTGCCCGTCGCTCGTATCCGCGCTTGGTCTTCGCCACTCCACCCATCGCCAGCCTGAAGAAGAGAAGAGAGAAAAGAGAAGAAAAAAATATGCAGCTGACATGTGGCCCCCACGTACTTTTGTTTATTTTATTTTTGCTGACTAGGATGCCACATCAGCGAAACCACCTTCAATAATGCGGGGGACTTTTTTAGGACAATTTTCGCAAGTTTGGGGGCGAACATTTAGTTAAGGGTCCTCAAACAAACTCAACATATAGTTAAGGGACCTTTGGTGATCTTATTTCTAACTAGTGTGAACTTATCCCGACGCGTGCCGCCTCTCGACCTGGACAAAAAAGACCGAGACCGAGAGACCGAACAAAAGGACCGAGACCAAGAAATCAGGCCAGGTAAAAGATGGAGAAATTCGGTCCCGGGCTCGGGCATAGGCCTCGAGTACCCGAAATAACCGAACAGCCGAATTACATTGTATGGCCCAATAAAAAATAAAACAAGGCCCATTAACAGCAGACTTGTAGTCAGCAACATGAAAACCCTAGCTCTCCGCCTCTCCCCGCGCCGCGTTCCTCTCCCCCAGCGGCGCTTCTCTCGACTCGCGAATCGCGATTTCAGCATCGGCGCCGCTTCCTCCACTCCTCCTCGACTCCATCCCTCCCCACTCCTGGAGGCTTGAACGCCGCCTCCCCTCGCCGCCCACCGCCGCCTCTCCGTGGGGCCGGTGCCGCCTCCCACCACCAATCCGCAGTACGACGACGACATCTGTGCATTGCTGAAATTTCGTTCGTTTCGGGCAGGAGTCGGTTCCAGGGTTTTGCTCCAACCATGGCGACCGCCGCCTACCCTCTCGAGTTTGATAGCCGTTTCGCTGACGCCGACGAAGAGGAAGAGATCAAGGCTCCAGTCGAGAAGGTCGAAACCAAGGAGGACGAGGTGGATGAGGAGGAGGAGGATGATGAGGACGACGACGGCGACGAGTGGTCGGACTCCGACGTGGGCGACGCCCTGGACTGGCTGGACGCGGCGGAGGTTCCCGACGGCACGGGGCGGCCCGCCGCGGCGTTCACGGCGGCGGGAGGCGCCGCCGCGGCGCGGAGGCCGAACGCGCACG
>CM002485.1:3086201-3108297 GCA_000325765.3 Leersia perrieri
GCCGCGGCGCGGAGGCCGAACGCGCACGGCGGCGTGCTCTCACGCCCCTTCCAGCCCATCTCCAACCGCACGCAGAAGCTCGCCTCGCACATCCGCGCCTCACCCCTCGAGGTATGCACCTTCCGAATTCCCCCCTCGCCTCGTGGTGGTTGCGTTTGGTTGTACGCTTCAATTTTGCACTGCCTCTGATTATGTGATGATCCTAATTTACTTTTGTAAGCTATTAGTTTATGTAATTACGTTATATTGTTCTGGAATTTGCAAGCGAGTGTTGTATTGACAATCCATTCATCCTAGATTCCCAGTATCGATCAATTTGATTTCATGTAGCTTTGCATTAAAAAATCTTTGGTGCTTAGCCATATGGAAGCTTGAATGAAGCAACTGTGCGCGCACGCATGTGACAAATGTTTGTTCACCTGCGTTAGCATGTTGTGAATTAGTGCTGAAATTGAAAATTGTCCAGGAGTGGGAAGGTAGAATGAACGTGGGGATGTCAAATTCAGTGACAACTGCGATAAGGGACAGCATAAGGGAGACCGCTATTGGGAAAACAAGGAACACGGAGAAAGCTGACCGTGCTACAGTAGAACAGGTATACACAATTTCTCAGAGGTTGTTTTCATTTCACTTCTGCTTTAAATTTGCTATGTTCAACCTGCACTTCTGCCCCCTTTTGTGTTCATTAGAAAATTAAAAATAGATTCATCTATGTTCATCCTAGTTTGCTCTTGTTAAAAGGCAGGTGCCTGGCTCAAGTTTCTACCCTTAGTCCCTTATTATGTTTACAATAACTCCGCTTGCTTTACAACATTTTGTTTAGCTGTGCAAGGATAAAACTTGGACTATATTAGTACATAAGAAAATTTCTATAATGCAGTTGACTTCCTTTGTAGGAAGTTCCTAAGTGTACTACTACGTATTTTTTATGGCTTGTTCTGTTCAACTGTTCACAAGGATGGGAGGCACTGAGGCAGTAGTTTTTTTGTATAAAGCTTGAACACTCTTCATGTCTAGTGCATATGTGCTATAATGTAGTAGCATATTATCTCATATTTTCATTTCTCCTTTATATATTGTCCATTAATACTTACAATTTTTATGTACTTTGATATCCAAAAGAATGCTCTCTTGGTCATGTGATTTGCTTATTTTTGAGCTTATGATTCAATGAATTTCTCAGTGGTTATAGCTACAGCATATCCTATCTAGAGAAAATTACAATCTTCTAGAAAGAGATAACATGTTTTGACTTGATATGATTGATGATATTTTTATGAAGTGATTTTTTGAGGATTTATGTGCTTTTGTTTGCTCCACATGCAGGCTATTGATCCAAGAACACGCATGGTTTTGTTCAAGATGTTAAACCGGGGTTTTTTCAATAACATAAATGGGTGCATTTCTACAGGGAAAGAGGTATATTTTAAGTTGCAGTACATGTCTTGTAGACATGACTTCTGCTATTTGCAATTCCCTTTCATATGTGGATTAAAACATTATGAGAATATATACACAGTATGGATCTACTTTAGATGTATGCAAAATCTGGCCTGGACTGAAATTTTTGTTTTCTCTATGCAGGCAAATGTCTATCACGCATCAAAGGCTGATGGCCAGGAGTTAGCAATCAAAATCTATAAAACATCTGTCCTTGTTTTTAAGTAAGTCATATATCTATCTATGTATTCTTTTGTAACGGGGACAGCTACTGTAAATATGCTGGCTATGGATGTGTTATGTGTTTTCTAGTACTACTAAAATTAGTTGTTCTAAAAAAGCTTGCATGTGAACAAACTACATTACTATTCTTGCAGGGATAGAGACCGATATGTCCAAGGAGATTACCGCTTTAGACATGGTTACTGCAAGCATAATCCTCGGAAGATGGTGAAGACCTGGGCTGAAAAGGAAATGAGAAATCTCTTACGGTGAGATTATTCTCATTTTTGCATCAGTCATGCTTTATTCACAATGGCTTATCTTATGACTGGAAAATTCCTTTTAACAGGAATCTTGTGTTGCACTGAATTATTTTTGCCTGATGAAGGGACACAGTTAGAGACATTATTTATGTTCTGTTCTGAATTTAGTTATCTCTCAATCCATTAAATTCCGATCCACCCTATATCTCTCTCTTGTTCTGACAAACTTAACAAACTGTTTTGAACTGTTCAACAAGAACAATCCAGTAATACAAATGCATTGGCTATATTTGAATTTCATATGTTTATTGCTAACATTGTTCAGAGTTAAAGCTGCTGGAATCCGATGCCCAAAACCATTGCAACTGAGGCTTCATGTATTGGTGATGGAATTTATAGGTAAAAGTTATGTTAACATCTGTCATATACTCATTTGGATGCTTGTCGACTTCTTTGGTAAAAATGGTATAGCGGTAACTAATTGCTGTCCAGGAACATTATTAAATTGCTCGGAGAATATCTCATTGCAGAGTACTTTCTATGGAATTAGCAGTAATTTTATCTTGTAATTTGGTTTGGTTCTCCTTCAGGAAAAGGAGGTTGGGCTGCTCCTCGTCTCAAGGATGCTGCTTTGTCTGATGACAAGTTGCGTGAAAGTTATTTTGAGGTACATGATATAATATCCGACAAAGATAAAGTTAACTCTATAGTTCATATTAACTATAATGGGTCTGTCTTATATTGCCTATAACCCATTACCCAGGATAGAAAGCTTGATGTATTCATGAATGGCAATTTCTATGCAGTGGCTGGCATCAATTGTTTCTGATATTCAGCACTGATGTTCAATTTCGCACATCCTGTCATGGTGTCATGTAGAAATCATTATTTTTGTTCATTTTGATGATAACCATTCATCAATGTGAATACTATCATGTGACAACTGACAACTGAAAACAATGTTGTACGCTGTCTCTGATTATATTTTCTTGAGTTTGTAGAAATCTGGAAAGGTTTAATTGAGCAGTGCCATGAGTCCAGTAGAGTATCTAGGAACAACATGCCCAACCTGTGTGGTTGGAACCTAATTGAGTGACCACTTCATTTTGTTGCGTTAGCATGCAAAATGTGCGGTGATAATGTCCATATGTGAAAACCTGTTTGCATATTTCCCCCCTGATATCCTAGCAGCTACCTTCATTTGCTCATGCCCATATGAATACTATTGTGTCTTTACCATTAAGTATTTCAGAAAAGCTTGGTAGATTGATGTCTCTATGATAATGGGAGCATAAGTACTACTGCAGTATGCACTTATTATTTTTCCTAAGAGAACTATTTAATGTATGGTTTTTTGGTGTGTAACATCTTCAGTTTCCCCATATCTAACTTATTTTCAGTTAATTACGACAATGCGGACACTCTACCAAAAATGCAAACTGGTCCATGGTGATCTGAGTGAATACAACATTCTTTATTTTGAGGTAGTTGACTCTGTTAGTTAATATTTTTAACATCATATTTCCAGATTAATGGCTCTGATATACACCCTTTATTTTCCATTCTGCAGGGACACTTGTATATCATTGATGTTTCACAGTCTGTTGACCTTGATCATCCTTCAGCGTTGGAATTCTTGAAGGAAGATTGCTTGCATGTTACTGTGAGTAGAAGTTGAATTGATCATGCATGGACATTTGTATATTATGGTGTTCAAATGTGTATGATGTTTTTTGCAGGACTTCTTTAAAAAACGTGGTGTTGCAACAATGTCAGTATTAAAACTATTTAATTTTGTGATTAATCAAGATATTTCTGATGAAGATGTTGATTGTTACCTTGAAAAGGTATTTTCTCAGTGTCACTTTCAGTCATTTTATAGTGACTGAGTTCTATATGTGCTTTATGATGTGCAGAATGTCTGATGGGTTAACAATTTTGTTGTGATGTCAGATTCAGCAAAAGATGTTGGAAAATGGAGATGTGGTTGCAAACGATGATGATATTACCCCAACAGTCTTGGTTCAGGTAAGATTGTGAATAGTTAATGTCATTGTTTCCACAGCTTTGCCAAAAATCTCTATTTACTACACGTTATGCTTTTCATCAATCATGGATAATTCACTATTTAACTTTACATTTGTTTTGTTGGTTCTGCATCTTTGCTAGACCTCTGGCTCTTGCACTATTTTGCAAATATATTGTGTTTATTTTGTTTCTTCTTTAATGTTTGTGCTACTTCTTGGTGTACGATGGTGTATGGTTGAATAACTGATGCTTGATTGTTGATTCCATTACATAGACGCTGGATTATGTGAAGCAATGCGAAGCAGATATTGTCAACATGTCAATGATGCAACGCCCATCCTTGGCTCATGAACCAACTGCAGATAAGCTTTACAACCAACCATTGCTAGGATTTGTGTGGACTAAAAACGAGCCTACCAAAAACCAGCAAGTACAATCAGAAGAACCTTTGGATCTGGAAAATAAGTGCTCCTTAGAACACAATAGTGAATCTTGTACTAGTTCCGATGAAGACGATTCGTGGCATGAGACTACGAAGGTGGGGCCCGAGGAAAGAAAGGCTGCCCGGAAGGAAAACAAGAAGAAAGTAAAGGAAGAAAAGAGAGAAGCTCGCAAAGATAAGATCCCAAAGGCTATGAAGAAAAAGAGGAAGAAAATGGCAAAAGCCAAGTGCAAGCGGTAGACGGTAGTATGATGTCAATGGTACCGTCAAGCTAAATTAGTTATAGAATTCTACTTTCAGTTATCATACTTTTCCGTAGAAATGTGAGATGGCCTATACAAATGTTTTCAACTACAGAAGATGACTTCAAATTTTTGTATGTTGCAGCAAGGAACTCTTATGAAATTCATACTGTTTTTGTGTGCCTTCAGTTCTTTACTCACTGAAAACTGTCCTCAGCTATGCTGTGCTTTAAAGTTTGACCTCGGTCCACGGAATATAAGTTGTTTTCCTGTGTATCGTGGTTTCTCAGTAATGGATGGTTGACCATTTTGCACTCCAGCTTCAGTGGGAAAGGCAAGCAGTGTATGCAGTTACCAATCTCTATTAATGAAATTGGAACCCCAAATTGACACTAGAATGCACCACGTCATACCATGAATATTGGCCGTTAGATTAACAAAAAAAAAAAAGGATCACAGCCGTTGGACAAAGAGGCTTCCAGAAGGTCTTAGAGAGAGATAGTTGAGGTGAAAAATCTATCCCAACCTACATATGGATTATCTTACCGGTTGTACCTCACAACCATTGACTAAGGTCCACTAAATAAACATTGAAAAGGCCAGCTAAAAATTTAAAAAATATATATATATATGTATATGCATATATATATACAAAACATGTAAATTTATTTCATAACCGTAGGAATTTTTTCCCACGCAAAAAAAACGTAGGAATTTTGTGTTTAGAAGCAACCAGTGATGCACATAGTTAATGAGCTATCAAGGTTGATGCACATAAAGTTGTCTGTCTATTTGTTGAATATGTATAGTAAATTGGAATTGAATACAACACATTGTAAATTTGATACGACAACACATCCAATTTAAATTTTCTATATATAAGCATTATAATACATTATACAAATTTGATTTAAGCATTATAATACATTATACAAATTTGATTTAGATCTACGAATGACACTTGAAATTTTAACAAAGATGTAGGTGATGGTTGCATGAAATTAATTAAGCGTGGTACATTCTTACATATGGTGATACTATTGCTAATGACAAATCAAGATAGTATTATTCCACGTGTAAGTTGAGGATTGTCTCCTGAGGTCGGTTCTAGAGGGCATGATCGACAATTCCCATCAAAAGTTGCCGCCATCAAGCTCTATATAAATAAGGCCTCACTTACTTCTCCAACACACTCAAGCAAGACTCTTAGCTAAGTTAGTATTAGCATAGTGCACATATATACTCTCTCTAGATTATGTTTTATTTGTCGCAGTTGACTTTTAATCATACGTTTAACCATTCGTATTATTTTAAAATTTATACAAATATATAAAAATATGAATCATGTTTAAAATATCTATAGTAATAAACCAACTTATAACAAAATAATTAATATTTGCATAAATTTCCTAAATAAAACGAATAGCCAAATATGTGGTTTACAAGCAATGACAACAAATAAAAAAATACCGAGAGAGTACCTTCTTAATCGTTATAAGTATATAGAGAGGCTATAGTTGTGTAAATGCATGACTGTATAGGCTAGTTTACCATTGAAAAGGAAAAGCTCAATTCTGAATCAGATCTTTGGAGCATTTTGACATTCTGCAGCCTTGTCGCTCATGTTGTGCGAACATTCCATGGCGCCCGCCGACTCCGGGAGTCCCCTGAGCGCCGCTAGCCTCCCCCGGATGTGCAAGGCACCCAGGAGCGCGTCCTAGCCCCTGGCGGAGCCTGCTGCCGTGCCACTCGCCGCCGGCGCCGGCGAGCCGTTCCAAGCCGCTGCTCGCGTCTTCCCCTTCCTCTCTCAGCTGACAGACGGGTCTGCTGATTAGCAGCAGCCAAACGATGGCAGATGAAATATGTGTTGCTATTTTCTAAAAAAAATTATAGTGTTGCTATATTATCAATTACTCAATTTATATATGCACAATAGCAAGGTGGTCAAGTTAATGGAAAAAGCTAAATGCCGGTGTAATTTCTACAGGTGTGGATACGGATATGGTCCATCGTTGCTGCTTGATACAGGATGTTTCAAAGAATTAGCTTGGCAGGAGCAGGACATCCTGACATCTTGAGATAATCTCATAATACAAATTTTGCTCAGATTCTTGCGTAATTAGCCCCTCTATGTGGCAGTCCATGAATCTCAATTCTATTTTTGTTTTTTAATACTACGAAATTAAGGGAGAAAATTGCAATAGGAGTAGGTGGTGGTGGTGGCAGACCACTGGTATCTTTTGTAGTAGTAGAGATAACAATATACTATGTGTTCTTAGTATAAGAAATACTTTGTCCGTCCTTAAATGTTTGACGCCGTTAACTTTTTTATACATGTTTGATCGTTCGTCTTATTAAAAAAATTACAAAATTATTAATTTTTTTCTATCATTTGATTCATTATTAAATAAACTTTTATACATACATAAAATTATATATATTTGATAAAAAATTTTGAATAAAACAAACGGTCACGCGTATGTCAAAAAGTAATGACGTCAAAATATTTAAGGACGGAGAGAGTATATATTGATCCGGCGAGCTCGCTGTTCTCTCTCTCATTCCCAGTCGGTCAGCCATGGAGGAGAAGAGGTGGTGTGTATCAGATCCGGCAAATGGAAGGCCGGGGCCGCCAGTGGTGACGCGGTGGCTGCCAGATCCAGTGGATAGGAGTCAAGACCGCCGGCTGGCTCCATCTTTTGGTAATTGGTAACTGTCAATCTGTTTCCCTCCATTTATTTCAATTCCCATGCAGATTTACTTGCTAATGTTGTTTGATTTTTTGTTACAACAGTAGAGCTTAATTCAAATTTGAGCTAACCAACATCAAATATAAACAATCGGAGGGAGTATTCCATTATTGGTTGGTTCATTCTACCAACAAACACAAATCGATAATTAACCAAACACACGTACAGGTAATTGCTCACAACTCTCAATCATCCAGAAAAGTCAAAATCACCTTCAATTATTTCAAAACCATTGATCACGAGTCCATATGCTCGACGACAAACTTCCGGACGAGTCGGACGAGCTCGTCGGCGCGCTCCGACCACGGATCCACCACGAAGAAGCAGTGCTCCTCGCCGGCGAACTCCACGAACTCCACCTCCTTCCCCCACTCCTCCTTCATCCTCCTCGCGTACTGCGCGTTCCGATCCCGCAGTATGTCGCGCCCCGCCGCCACGACGATCGCCGGCGCCATCGCCGCCGCCTCCATCCCCGTCGCCTCCGGCCCGGCGATGTTCAGCAACGGGTGATCCCTCGTCGCCCCCTCCGGCAACAAGAGACGCGCGTACCTGTCGCTCATCTCGGCGGTGAGGAACGCGCCGCCGCGATCGCCGTCGAGCTCGGCGCGCGTTCGCGTCTCGCCGGCCATGGCCGGCATGAGGAGGACGAGGCCGCGGAGGCGGAGATCCGGGCCGATCCCCCTACCGAACGAGACGCCGACGTGGTGGGCGATGTTCCCGCCGGCGGAGTCGCCGGCGACGAAGAATCGGGAGAAATCGGCGGCGTCGGCGAGCCAGGGGTCGCGCGCCGCCTCGTTGCGCGCCCACGCCATGGCGGCGGCGCCGTCCTCGTGTGGGGACGGGAGGCGGTGTTCGGGGGCGAGGCGGTAGTCGAAGGAGAGGACGACGGCGGGGAGCTCGCCGGCGAGGCGGAGGCACCAGGCGTGGAAGCCTGCCACGACGGGGACGCGCGCGTCGTTCGCCGCGCCGAGGTGGCGCGGGCGGTAGATGCGCGCGTTCAGGTCGTGCCCCGGGTGCCACGTCACGTCGCGCCACTCGACGGCGCCGTCGTGTTCGGCGTCGGCGGCCGGCGCGTCGGCGGCGCGGCGCACCGTGCCGTCGCTCATCAGCTGCATCGCGCCGCGGATGTTCTCCACCACGTACGGCTCCGCCGCCGGGGACATGGTGTACGTACGGTGTCGTGTACGTGTACGCGTATCTAGCGCGTAGATATGGGACAAGTTAATTAGCTGATGGCTGCGTGCTGTGTGTGTGAGTGAAGCGTGTAACGTGTGCATTATATAGGGGGGAGAGAAGATGACTCGATGCCTTCTAGAATGTGGGAGCTTTTACTTTATACTTTAAAGTCCAAAGCTGAGAGGTACTGGAGTAACTTTTATTGATGCGAATTTTATGGTGGAATTAAGCTGTAGTAGTACTGGTTTGTATGCATGGAATTTTTTTTTAGTTTTTTAAGAAGATTATCAATATATAGACACACTGTTATTATGCTTCTGGATGCTCAGCTTGACTTTACCGAATAAAGTAGATGAGCTTTTGCTGTGCTGAGCATCAGGAGCAGTACGCCCGTGGGAGACGCACTCGATGATGTCGCGTGTTTCTGATGCGCTTTCGGTATGCAAAGGTGTTTTCTTGTCTTCTAGATGCATTTCATGTGGAAGGTCCGTGGTTATTTATCGAGTGACGGGACGGCCCTTAGGGCATTTTACAAAGTGGTGCGGTGACAAGGGGTCTGTCAGTTAGGTTGATTCGGATTTAGGTGATAAGTGGTCTCTCTCTCACCGGCGGTGGCTGGAGCAGTGGAGGCCACCTGCCCTGGCGAGAGCGGCGGCAGGAGGAACGGCATCCACCGACGTGGACGAGCGTGGCGGCGACGACGGGAGGAATGGCGGCCGCCGGCGTGGACGAGCGCAGTCGGGCGATGGATCTGTCGCCGCCGGAGGAATGGCGGCCGCCGGCGTGGACGAGCGTAGCCGGGCGATGGATCTGGCGGCCCTAGCGAGCGGCGGCGGATCTGGCGATCCCGGTGAGCACCCGCGGTGGACTAGCGGCCTCGACGAGCAGCGCCCTTTCCTCCGCGCGAGCGGTGGTAGTGGACCTTGTGTCCCTGGCGAGCATGCGATGGCGGCGGCTAGGCAGGCGAGCAGCACAATGACAGCTTTGGCCTGCGGTGGCGGGAACGGCTCCACAGTGACGGCGACGACCGTGTTCGTGTGGTTGTGGCGCTCCCCCACCGGGGGCGACGATGACAGCGACAACCACGACTGTGTTCTATTTGGACTGAGCCGGCTTGATTCGAGCCAGCTCGGTCCCTTTTTTTCCCCAGTGAATCCTATCGGTGCCGGTTCTTTATACCGGCGTAGACTTATTTGTGCCAAATATTTTGTGTCGGTTGGAAACCCAACATAAATGAGAGTTTCCAACCAGCGGGTGACCCTTTCTGTGGTAGTGGTTGATGTAGGTGTTAAACTGTATAATGTAATTCTGGCCAAATAGACCACTTTCCGTTGAACAAGCAGTGTCTAATTTCATGGTTATGAAACTTGAAACTACCCAAGCCTACCTGGCATCATGATTATTGTTTTTGTTTTGAAATGCGTCATGATTATCGTTGTGGCGCCCTGCATGAGGCTATGATGCGTTGAAAACGTTATTTACGATAAATTAAGACCATGTTGGGATATAGGGACTTTAAAAAAAAGTCTCTGTCACATCGAATGTTTGGACACTAATTAAAAGTATTAAATATAGACTATTAATAAAACCCACCATATACTTTGGACTATTCCGCGAGACGAATCTATTGAGCCTAATTGGTCCATGATTAGCGAATGCCATGCCACAGTAAATATTTGCTAATCATGGATTAATTAGGCTTAAAAAATCGTCTTGTGATTTAGTCTTTATTTATGCAATTAATTTTATTATCAGTCTATATTTAATACTTTTAATTGACGTGCAAATATCCGATGGAACACGAACTTAAAAAAAGTTTCTTGATCTAAACAACCTCTAAGGTGGATGCTACAACCTAGTGGGCTTATGGTGATGAACAAATGGGCAGAGCTACTGACTGATCACTCATATATTTACCCACGATAGCTAATAAATCAGTTAGATATATGTGATAATGTGAAGAGCATATTTAATTGGTTGACTTAATTGAGTTACTAGTTGCCCATCCCAACCTTGAGGGCATGTTTAATGGGCTGCTTAGATGGACGCTTAGAGACTAATTAACTGTTTTTTACTGCCACGTTGCCATTTTGCATGGGAGTCGATGCCTGCCAAGGCGCTCGGCGCTTGTCCGAAAAGAGATGTCAAGGCAGCCAAAAAAATTAATTTTACAGGTACGTGTACCTATCTAACCAAGCGTAGATCGTTGGAGGCAACAGCTCTTATGAAAGATGCTTATTGTTAAGCATTTATCTAAGCAGCCGTGCATTGTATATGACCTGAGAGGAACCGACGGTTGTACGAGGGATAGTCGAAAGCGAATGCACAACAAGAGGCCGAGGGTGTGGTTGTGGGGTGCTCATTGTGGGCACATGGAGATGGAGTAGTAATTCAAGCTGTCATCTAATAGTATTAGTTTTTGGCAGGATCTAATAGTATTAGTTGTACAGGCTGCAACCTGCAAGTGGTACAAGAGCTAACAAAGAATGTTTCCATGGGTGAAAATGATTTATTGATTAATTTATGGAATTGTAATTCTATAAGTACGTTAATGTAAAATGCAGCCGTTCAAATGATGCAAGAGAACAAACATTTTTTTTAATTAGGGGAGAGAACAAACATTTTGAAGAAAAGGAATATGCACTAAAATTTTCTCTGACAAATGTTAGGCCTGCAAATCGGTGGACCATTTGTAAATAAGTGGAACATAATGCATATATAATATATGTGTGCATTTTTTTCAGGTTGGTCGAGTGTGTATGGGTTGTTGATTGTAATCAATGTAAACCCATCGTAACACATTTCATCAGAAAAAATGGAGAAATCAAAATGTATGTACACAATGAGGGTGTTCGGCTAGCAGGGCTGCAGCTGCCTGCAGCAAATACCAATAGTGTCTCTAGTATAAAAGAAAGAAGCATGCTACACAACACATCGGCTGTTTTGGGCTGTATCAGCCTGTCGAACATGCCCAATGATCAATTGGGGCTTTAGTGGGTAGAAAATTTTCTATGTTTTCTATCTACAACATTTTAGAAAATATTTTTTTTTATTTTTCTATGTTTCATTCATACAAATGGAGTTAATTCTTAAAGATTTTATTTCCTCCAAATTGAATAAACCATAAAAATCTCATTCCACACCGAACACGCCTTACAAATAGAGAGATTTCCTCCAAATTGAATAAGCCATAAAAATCTCATTCCACACGGATAGAGAAACATGATGAAGCAGAACAAATTTCTCCCCTGGTGTGAGACCACCCTGGCACGTCTCCATCACACGTTCTTCTTAAACAAATCATCTTATTAATTTGCACTTACAGGGTGCAGCCATACATAAAAAACGGCGACATTATTTCACAACAGTGACAGAATTATTCCAGCGATTTCTTGTTTGCCGCTTTGCCCAATTTGTAGCCACAGAAACCACAAAGAAATACAGTAAGCTTATCAGTGTAATGCAGACAAACACGAGGCAACCAACCAACCACAAACACGAGGCAACCAACCACCGGGCCCACCCTGACAGCTGGTCGCTCGAATGCTCCGATCACTTCATTACTCGTCCTCTCCGGCGCCGGCGATGAACCGCCGGATAATCTCAACGAGCTCGCCGGTGGCCGGCGACATCGGCTTCACCCCAAAAAACGCGTGCTCCTCGCCGGCGAACACCACCAGCTCCACATCCTTCCCCATCGCCTTCATCCTCTCCGCGTACTCCACGTTACTGTCCCGAAGCAAATCCCCATCGGCGGCGACGACGAGCATGCGTCCGACCTCCGCCGCCTCCAAGCTCCGGCTCGCCGGCCCAAACGGGTTCAGCAACGGGTGGTCCCGGTCTGCGCCGGCCGGCAACGCGAGGCGGCAGTAGCGGTCGCAGATTTCGCGCGTCAGGAACGCGGTGTCCGCCGCCGCGAGCTCCGACGATGTCGGTTTGGTTGATGTGAACGCCGGCATGAGGAGGATGTATCCGGCGATTTGGATTGGATCGAGGCCGTGAGATCCGAATTGGACGGCGAGATGGTGGGCGAAGTTGCCGCCGGCGGATTCGCCGGAGACGAAGACGCGGCGGTGGTCGGCGGAGTTGGAGAGCCATGGGTTTGACAGGAGTTGGGTTCGGAGCCAGATGAGCGCGGCGGCGGCGTCGTGGTGGGCGGCGGGGAGGCGGTGCTCCGGCGAGAGGCGGTAGTCGAAGGAGAGGACGGCGGCGGGGAGGGAGGCGGCGAGGCGGAGGCAGCCGGCGTGGAAGTTGGGCCATGTGCATGAGCCGATGCAGAAGCCGCCGCCGTGGAAGAAGACGACCACCGGAAGCTTGGATTCGTCGCTTGCCGGTGCGGTCGGTTTGTACATGCGGACGACGAGGCCGTGGGTGGTGTCGTAGACGGCGTCCTTCCACTCGACGCGGCCGTCGTCGAGGTCGCCGAGGAAGCTGGCGGCAAAAGGAGGCGGCGCGGCGGCGCGGATCACCGTGCCGTCGCTCAGCACCTGCAGCGCGCCGCGGCAGTCCTCGACGACGTACGGTTTCTGCTGCTGCTCCGGCGGCGGCGCGTTCGTGTCAAGTGGCGACGACGCCATTGGCGTGTGTGGCGAGCTCTCGAGATTGTTTATGCAAGAGTGGCGCAGCAACGGTTCGGTTGAGGCTAAAAGCTAAAGAACAGAAATGTCGTACTAGGAGGAGTATTCGACTTCTGAAAGGGAGGCAAAACTGTCTCGAATATATTGGTGTTGAAGGGGTTTATATAGAACTCATGACAAAGCGACATGGGCTCCCAAAAAAGACTAAGGCCTGCTTGGAAGCAACGAATAAAAATTCCCCTCGCGTTGAAAATACACTCGTAATTTTCGGTCAGCCAAATTACCCTAGTTATTGAACCCGGACCGGACCGCCGGTCGGACCGGAAAAACCCGGAACCAGAGCTTCCGCCGGTCTGGTTCAGCTAAAAGACCGCCTGAGCAGTCGACCCGGGATAAACCGGTTGAACCGCCCGGTTTTATATGAAAACCGCCTAAAAGGCGCTCAGAAAACCGTGGTTGAACCGGTCAATGGCTGACGATCACGTGTGCACGGCGGAACTAAAGGGTGAAAAAAGGAAGAAATACAGGGCGCCTGCAGGATTCGAACCAGGGACCCCATGAACGTGAGCTAAGGCATCTTCCACCAGGCTACCTTGGCTGTTGTGAAAGATGAGAACAGGCCATTTATTTAAACCATTGATCCGGTTTGACCGCTGGTCCAACCGGTTCGACCAGTGAACCAGTGAACCGAGGACCTCGCCGGTTTGATTGCCGGTCCGGTTTCAATAACTATGCAAATTACCAGTGAAAATTCCAGGGGGAAAAAATCAGGTGCAGACGGGCTGCGGCCACCCTACTCTGCAGTCCCCCTCCAGATATCTGACGCGTGGAGAGAAGAGCGATCGGACGTTGTGCGCGCATCGGCTCCAAACCAGTCCTTTCCTCTGCTCAGGTCATCGGCTCAGCCCAAAGCTCGTCTCCGCCACCTCTCTCTGTCTCTCGTCTGCTCTTCCGTCGTCTCTGGATCTTATCTACTGCCGCCTCTCCCGTCACCCCCAAAGCCGCCGTCGCCTCTCACGGCCTTCATCGTTTTCCGCCACTATTGCACATCCAACGCCACTTCGACTTGACCAGCTATCTGGACTCCTCGATGATGTTCAGAGTTTGTTCATAACCCCTTTGTCAGAGTTTGTTCAGTCTGCCTGACTCCCCAATATTGTTGATTAAACTAGCCTTGAGAGTCTGATGATGGTTGGTTGAAAGGAACCGTAAGATCGAGAAGCGGATTCACAACAAGACAATAGACATTTCTCTGTGGATTTTCTCTAGAACTTTTTTTTTAATTTCTCTACGATTCATTCTGTCATTCATATAAATGGAGTTGATCCTCAAAGATTTTATTTCCTCCAAATTGAATAAGCTATAAAAATCTCATTCCATACCGAACAAGCCATACAAATAGAGAAATATGATGCAGTAGACCACATTTCTCCCCTCGTGTGGGAGCACCCTGGCACGTCTCTATCATGCATTCTTCTTAACAAATCATCTTAATTTGCACTTGCAGGCTGCAACCATACATAAAAAACTGCGACACTATTTTCACAATAGTGACAGAATTATTCGAAGACTTCTTGCTTGCCGCTTTGCCCAATTTGGAGTAATACAGAAACCACAAAGAAATACAGCCACAGAAACCACAAAGAAATACAGAAAGGAAATACAGCCACAGAAACCACAAAGGAATACAGAAAGCGGAGTATATGACGCTAGTCTAAATTATTATTGCATGGACACAGTGTCACCCGTTCGCATCACTGTAATGCAGACAAACACGAGGCAACCAACCACCGGGCCCACCGTGACAGTTGGCGCCGCACGCCGGCGCGGATGGTTTGTACTTCCTCCGTTATTTAATACACGTCGCCGTTGACTTTTAACCATATGTTTGACTATTTGTCTAATTCAAAAAATTTATGTAAATATTATTTATTTTGTTATGAATTGATTTATTACTATAGATATTTTAAACATGACTTGCATTTTTATATATTTGCATAATTTTTTTAAATAAAATGAATGGTTAAATATATAATAAAAAAGTCAACAGCGACATGTATTAAAATACGAAGGTAGTACATGCGGACGGCGAGGCCGTGGCGTGGCGAGTTCTCGAGATTGTTTATTGCAAGCGTGGCGGGCGTGGCGAATCAACGGTTCGGTTGAGGCTAATAAGAACAAAAATCTTCGTAGTAGGAGTGTTCGACATCTGATTTGATGCCGTCCAATTTCGAATTTAATTCATTGGGTTGGGAAAATAATTGAGTTAGAAATAATTAACTAACCTTGACTCCTTGAGTAGTTGAGTGTATCATTCTGTCCAAAACGTTGTCACGGGAGGACTGATATCACATCAAAGTTTTGCTTAAGTTTTCGTCGGAAAAATAAGGATGTCCATAATGGGCTTCCTCATGGGCTGTCGGTGCAGTGGTTGTAATGAGTTGGAGGCCTAATTAAGGAGTCAGAATGGGCCAGTAGTATATGTTCCCATACCGGAAAAGGACTTGTATTTATATCGACTGATCTATCTTCTATCGAGGGAAAGAAACAGTCAAATTTTGCAACCGTGTCTTAATTACAACAGTGTAATGCAGCAAGAAGAAAATTAACTGAAAATTGGAAATAGTTGTGTCCAGTGTATATCACGAAATCACATACGAATATCGTTGCTTGTCGCCGCCCATTTTTAAACGCTAGTATTACACTTGGACAGATCTCAAATCACACATATTACTACAGTGTTTTAGTTGTTCTCTAATCCTAACCATGCTGGAAGCGGAATTCGACGGAAGCATATCCTCTCGCTTTTGGCAGTCCCTGTAGTCTCCACTGACATGTGGGGCCATGAACGTTGGTGTCCACGTGTCAGTGATAGCTCCATAGTAATTTTCACTACAGAGGATGTCATTTCAAATTCGATCGTACAGAAAAAAAAATGGAAGGAGTATATCGAAAACCACATACTTATATCGTTGCTTCGCCGCCCAGTTTTATTCCTTTCCCAAGATTTCAAATTTTCTTGCTTGCTACAGTGTCATTTTTGCTCTATAATAAAAATCGCGCCAGAAGCGAGATTTGATTGTACAGGAAATAAAAAAAACATCAATTCACCAGTTCCCGATCTAACCAAGGGCAGTGTACTACATGATCAAATTTCCCAAACTATTACTCCGTACAACCCCAAAGCCATCGGACGAACACCTAGCAGGCATACACGAAGCGCCGGACGACACGAACAAGCTCCCCAGAGGCCTCACCCATGGGGTCCATCACGAAGAACCCATGCCCCTGCCCATCAAACCTCACGAGCTCGACACGTTTCCCCATGTCCCGCAGCCTCGCCGCGTAGTCGGCGACGCGGTCTCGCATCACGTCGAGCTCCGGGTCCACGACGAGCACCGGCGGCAGCTCGACGCCGTCGAGCCGCGCGCTCTCCGGCCCGAACGGGTTCGCCGCCGGGTGGTCCCGGCTCGCCCCCTCCGGCAACGCCAGCCGCCACATCTGGTCGAACAAATCGATCCCCATCTTCACCGGCGACGACGTGTCGGTCTCGCCGGTGTCCTCGGATGGCATCCTCGCCTCGCCGCCGAAGTATGGCCAGAGCATGACGCAGCCGGCGAGGTTGGCCGTCGGGGAGAGGACGATCTCGCCGGAGCCGATGGCGACGGCGAGGTGGTGCGCGATGTTGCCGCCGCACGAGTCGCCGCAGACGAACACCTTGTCGAAATCGGCCGACGCATCGAGCCACGGGTCGCCGCCGGCGACGAGCCAGGAGAGGACGGAGGCGGCGTCGAGGTGGGCGGCGGGGAGGCGGTGCTCGGGGGCGAGGCGGTAGTCGGCGGAGAGGACGACGGCGGGGAGATCGGCGGCGAGGCGGAGGCAGCACGCGTGGAAGTTGTCCATCTCGTAGCTGCCGATGAGGTAGCTGCCGATGCAGAAGCCGCCGCCGTGGAAGTAGACGAGAATTGGGAGCTTCTTCTTTTCCTTCTCCTCGACTCCGGCGCCGGCGCCGGTGATCGTTGTTGGCGTGTAGATGCGGAGGCGGAGGCCGTGGCCGGCGTCGTAGACGACGTCCTTCCACTGGACGGCGCCGGTGAGGTCGGACGGGACGGCCGCGTCGGAGAGGATCGGCATGCTGGAGTAGTCGCCGGAGCACCTCACCGTGCCGTCGCTGAGTAGCTGCACGATTCCGAGGCAGTCCTCGACGACGTGCGGCGGCGGCGAGGAGGAAGACGACGACGACGACATGGGTGGTGTACGCTTTAGCTTAATTAGCTCCGGTGGCGCGAAACAACTGTGCAGGCAGGTTACGCCTATAAATAGTACGTAAGCTATTGCAGTCCAGAGTGAAGAGTGTCTATACTTTGTTTCAGTGTCATGTGGGACCCACCGGTCCCACATGCAGTGACCAACGCCAGATCGCGGTATTCAGAGGATCGAAATCTGATGTGCAGTACCAGTAGAAGTGGAAAGCCGGGCCCACGAGTCAGTTGCCCATATTGGGTTGCACATCTATACTGCAGATTGAGTGATTAATTTAGTCCATTGACTTTGGTGAATTAAACGAAGCTGATCAATATATTACCACGCAGGACACCACGGTGTGTTCGAATGTTCCAACTGGGTAAAAGGAATAGTGTTTTTCTCTCTTGGGCATATTCCTCGAATTGCTAAATTGCTAAACGGTGTTTTCTAAAAAAATTATACATAAAAGTTATTTAAAAATGACAAATTAATTCTGATTCAATAGCTAATAATTAATTAATCATATATTAATAATGGTTTATCGTTTTGCGCGCTGATACTGTTCTGAACGGAACTCACACGTCGTTGTTAACTTTGCCAAGTACTTGACTGTCTTGTGTACATGCTTTTGCCACGTCAATTTCATCGCGTGCCAATTTGCCCAGCTCTGCTGCTTAAGATTTAAGTCAACAGTCCAGGCTGAGTGGATAAGGGTGAAATCAGTGTTTTGACAGAGCTAGCCTGTATAGGTAACAATCAAAGGAAAGGACGGGGGAGGGGTTCTGGACACTGTTGATTGATCGATGCACGTAATCACCATCAAGTGATCAACTGTGGTTTCATTTATCAACTCAACAACAAGCGTTCTTCCTTTTGTGCAACCGGGCTTTTGCCCATTGCCCATTCACTCATCAGCAGCAGTAGTTTCACCTTGTGAGAGTATATATATACTAGTGGTTTTGCTAAATTTCTGTCGTCATATTTCTTTGATTTCAGTCAATTTACATTTATATATGTTTGATTTGTATTATATTTTTTTCCTTTAACATGTAAGAAAGTTCTAAAACTCGTATTAAAATTTCAACTTATCATCTGTCATATGAGTTGGCTAGCCCTTATTTGCATACAATATTTTTTTTCTTGCCGACATGTCAATGTGGCTGCGATTAGATTGTACATATGTGTACACAGAGGCAAAAAGTGACGTTGTTGGTGAGCGCTAGGATGAATACATCGTAGCAGAAGATTTAGCGATAACTTTTAGTCGATATCAACCAAATAGCCCCTTCCACTCGTCATGTGGTACATTTAAAGAGTTGCACGATGTTGATCATCTGGAAGAGGTTTTAAAACGGCTAAACTTGCGGCGGCGGCCAAGGAAGAAAATCACGACTTGGGGATTGTGAAGATCAATTTCCATGATCGATGGGCTAGCCTCTCAAGATGGTACAAACCGTGACATGCATCATGCCTAGCATGTGGCATGATATATACGTACACCACTATGTCTTTTCACTTGTCTGTGTAATAGGAATATATGGCCCCGTTTGATACAGCTTCAACTTCTAGATTATCATATAGAGCAATTTTACAGTCCTTGAGAAGATACCGAGAGGTATCATTTTTCTAGTGTAAATTTGGTACCTCTCGGTACCTCCTCAGGGACTGTAAAATTGCTCTATTATATAATATACCAAACGTTTTGCAGATCCTGCAAAATATAGAATAAATCCAGCGAAAATTATACTTGGGGCCTATAGGTTAGCCATTGAATGACTAAAAGGTGCGGTAATAATTGTGCCACGTCGAATCATCATTTGGCACATCAGCACATGGTTGATGGCCAATTGACTCAACTCACTCAAGGTAACAACTCGTGATAATTATCAACTTGCTCTGGATCGATGTTATGTGGTTCTTGTGTCACATAAGAAAGTAGAGAAGATAACTCCGGATTAAATAGTTGTACTATTGCTGTCTAAGCCGCTAATTCGATTGTTCTAGTTGCATCCATGGCAGACCTTAGTGGAGAACTGGAGATCGACTAAAAATATGCCATACATGGCCGTCCTTTCAAATTTGAAATGCACAAGAAAAAATGAGCCATGTATCCTGCTTACCACACAATGAATATACGCTCCAATATGTCAGTCAACTATTCGATCCGATTAAATAATACAAGTATTTAGGATGAGATGTGACCCTCCTAGTATAACGAATTTGTTCGAACATGGTTCTGTTAAAACATGATTTAGTTGTACGGAGGGTAATTGATAAGAGTAGAATTTATTGAAACATGATTGATTTGGTATAAATTGTCCCTCGCAATTTATCCTATCAAGCTCTGCCATACTACTAGCTTGAACTGTCACTTTTATATGTTCATCCAGCTGAGGTAGTTTCTTCACCCATTATTCGGGCAAAAAAAAAATGTCATCCAACTGATCGAGGCTATGCAAACTTAACTGTAAGAGTAGTTTTAAGGACTTAAAGAGGTACCAAATTTTTAGTGTAAAATTTGGTACCTCTTGATACTTGAGGTACCGAGAGGTACCAAATTTATACTAGAAAAAAATGATACCTCTCGGTACCTCAGTTGGAGAGAGTTCCTCTAACGTCGAGCAATCGGTGACGTTGTCACTGATAGGTGGGCCCGTGGGTAGTGGTGCCCACGTGTCAATGACAACTTCCGCCTCACTTTCACGTCAGGGGATCTCGTTCGCCTCAAGGATTATAAAATTGCTCTAATTGTAAATTTGTAATTAACTATAGTTTGTTTTACTTATGTAGTTATGTTGTACACTTGTACTTGGCCATTGATTTGCATTTGCTTCATCAGGAGACTGCTGAGAAAGGTAACCACATATAAGGCCATGAACATTTTTTTTTCTTCTCTTTAGGGATTATTATTCGTCCATAAAAACTTGATATCAAAATTAGTGATATGTCACATGTGATCTCTGCTAAAACTTATGTAGAATTCGCTTATATAACTCAGAAAATTTGCTCAGAAACATCAAGTATTATCAGCTTAACACGAGAAAAATACTGTGGTACAGTAGGTCGATCTGTACAAGTATAACCGAAACTTGCAGCTTGACGTGTGCACGTACAGTTTGTGCATGTAGCTGATGTACGAAGGCACGATGTACTATGTAATACTCCCATACTGTACACACTTTGTCATGCTATCATCTTTTGATTTTCTGGGACCAGATCGAACAAGGAATGACACTGTATTCAATCGGCTAAACATCTTACTACGTACTAATATGAGTTGTCAGCTTTTGGTCTCGTGTGATGATCCAACAGCCAGAGAGAGGAGAGTTTGTGGACCAGTAGAGATCCTGGTCCCAGTGTGTTGAGAGTATTTAGTAGGCTAGAAGCGTCTTAATCACTAGACCAGTAATCCGTAACCATAAATACATCATCCATCTAAATAGTACTATAAATTAGTTTCTATGTTGTTAAGTATATGCCCTATATAATATTCTCTCATCCAAAAATATAATGACATCATTATTAGTATTAGAAAGTCCACATCTAAAAAATATTATGACTAGTTTGAATTAATTCGGGTATCATGCATCTGGTGTGATTGGATTGGTAAGTTTTCACATTCACCCTTATAAACATCTCCAATCAATTGTATTAACAATGACACAATGTCATCACAGACGTACACCTCGGTGTGTCGATCTGTCACTGACATACCACTAGAATAATTAGATATAAATATTAGCACTTATATTAATTTTAGCATTTAAATACGAATGGACATGTTTCACCACACGGGACCTAACTAGTTGGGGCATTCAATGTTCGCCATTAGATTTGTATTGGACGATATTTTTGCATTTTGTTATATATATACATATATATATATACATATATGTATATATACATATATGTGTATATATATATAGGAATATTATAATATTGTATCCTATATATACGGATAGATAATCTATATAATACGGATGGACTATTCTGTGGATGGGTGCAGCCTGTGTGGTCTCTACGCCCACCCCCACATGTCTGCCACGTGTCCGTCGTAAATTTACAACCATCGTAAAATTATATTTTTATGATTTATTGCCATAAATTGATGTGCCATACATGGAAATAATTAATTGCATAATTTGTGGATGGCAATTAGATGTAATTAATTCCCGCATAAATTTTGTTGGTTGTAATTCCTTGATTGTCAACTAATTAATTAGAGTTAATGATGTGTGTTGCACGCATGAGTGAATGCTGCACATAATTGTCGTTCTTACTACTGAAAGCTTTTGGAATGTTTGCAAATTTACTATTTTGGTGACATCTATGGTTGTAAAAATTATATATTACTATATTTTTGAGATGGACTAACATAAATCATTGTAATTTTACTATTTTGCTTAAAGTTATCATGGTAAAAATCATATCGTTGCAATTTTACTACTTTGCAACAATAGTAAAAAATAAAAATTACTACACCATTTAAGTACTTGTAAAATTTCCATGTTGATGACTACTAACAATTATTTTCTCGTAAAATGCCACATTTAAACTTTTGTAAAATTTTGCATTTGTTTGTCAATTTACTATCGTAACTGCATATATGCATGCAGAGTTAGTGGGATCGTGCATGCACGAGAGATTAATGGAAAGATAAGGTAATTAAATGTTGGTATTTAATCCACTACTTGCCATTTTAGGGATGCAA
>CM002485.1:3108397-3125778 GCA_000325765.3 Leersia perrieri
CACCTATATCCTACTACCGGGAGTAGTTACTTCCTCCTTCTAACGGTTGAAGAAACCTGACAAAACTCTATTGACGATCGATCCACGTGCAGAAACTTGAAAAGTAAGCAGAACATGACTATAAATAGAGCAGAACATCAACTAAAAAGGAGCAGAATATACGTTAGCACACATCTTGGAACGAGTGCAAAAACTTAGCAGGACTTTATTGACGATTGATTTATGTGCAGAAACTTGAAATATAAGCAGAACATGACTATATATATATATATATAGCATATGAAAGATTAGAGTATAATATTAATCATACTATGCACACTATATTTTTATTAGTAATGAAGGGAACAATATAAAATGTCTATCACGACAATAAATCTAGTATTTTCTTCATCTAAATATATAAGCATTTGAGTTAGGATGTAACACACATCTTAGCGTAAATACATATATTATGAGGAAGTAGTAGCGTCCTGGACAGCCACACACATCGCATGCATTTTAGATGGATTCCCCATCCATTTGATGGGGAGATAAGGTATCCAGCAACCTGATTATAGTTTCATATACGGATATACATACATTCGCCAAGGATTTGTCATCTAGCTCCCATGGTGATCGTGTATCACTGTCTTGAGGATTTTCTCTTAGCAACATGACATGATTGTATATATAGATAGATGCATGCATGGTCCCATTGGATATGGATTGCAAAGATTCAACTCACCTTCAAAGGTTCACCTCCTCACTGCAGTTGAACCAGTTTCCCCTTAATTAATTCAGTTAAAAAAGGTTACCATGTACATCCACATGTGCAATTGTGTCCTACTCGTACCTTGCTTAATTAAGGACAGTACTCTTCCATGTAATTAATTTCATGCACAATTAATTTCGTGCACTACTGTATTAGACAAAGGTTGTTTCCTATAGATCGGTCGCTATACATGGCTTCGATGCTTTTGACCCTGTATTTTCCTGTCATGCACGGCTTTACTAACATCAGTACATCACCACTAAATGAGGTATAATCAAACTAAATAATAAAAAATATACTCCTACTACATTTTAGCACTTTGTTAGTTCTTTTACACGCGCGCGCGCGCGCGCACACACACACTACTCCACGTCGATTTGCAATCGAAATAAGAGAGATAGTTGTAGTGTGCTTTGAATGGCCATCAAGAGGTTGGGAATAGAATTGCCAAAGGCTAGGGACAAAACGTTCACATCATTAAAAATGTGGGGAGATCAGAAGCATGCTTCATTCATTTAATTATAAGAAAAATATGTGACTTTACTTTGGATAGTTAACACTTTTAGTGCAGTAGGTGTTCTATCAAATCCAAAAAGGAAGAAGCTTCAGTGAAGATTGGCTTTTGAGTAGTAGCTTTCACGTGTCTTAGCTTGAGTGGCTAAGATCACTTGTTTGCCTTTCTATGTACTGTCCCCCCACCCCCCCTTTTTTTCGCCGGTAGTTTTTCTTTGTATGGTCTCTTTTGAAACATACTTACAAATTTTAGAAGAACTTTAGAGCTTTCTATATAAATATGAGTAATTCATGTAGAACTCCCTGAAAGGAGGCCCAAGAATTCATCTTTTACTTCAAGCTGATTCTCCTCTTCAAATATTGATGTTGGCTTACTGAAGAGCTTATGCCTTCTTATATAAGTAAGGCCTTATTTGGATAGGGACTAAAAATTTCTAGTTCCTCTCACATCGGATGTTTAGACGCTAATTTGAGTATTAAAAATAGACTAATTACAAAACCCATTTCATAACCCTGGACTAATTCATAATACGAATCTAAAAAATTCGTCTCGCGAATTAGTCTTTTACTTCGAGCTGATTCGATCTCCTTTTAAAATATTGATGTTGGCTTACTGAAGAGTTTATGCCTTCTTATATAAGTAAGGTCTTGTTCGGATGGGGACTAATCGGATGTTTAGATGCTAATTTAGAGTATTAAAAATAGACTAATTATAAAACTCATTTTATAACCCTGGACTAATTCAGGAGACGAATCTATTAAGCCTAATTAATCCATAATCTATAGTAAATATTTGCTAATCGTGAACTAATTAGGCTTAAAAAATTTGTTTCGTGAATTAGTCTTTATTTATGCAATTGGTTTTATTATTAGTCTATATTTAATACTCCTAATTGACGTCCAAACATCCAATGTGATAAGAACTAAAGCTAGTTCCTTGATCCAAACACGAGCGTTCGGTTTGCTATAGTAGATGATTTGATTTTTTTTTCTTTTGCGACTACACTGCAAGCACGCACAGGACACTACTCACATGTAGTGCGTAATATTCTTAGACACATGATTTAAATCTTGGTGGTGGAGTCATGCACTACGAATCTACCGCCAACAGACACATGACTTAAATCTTGGTGGAGTCATATGCACCCCCAAATTTAGAAATTTTGACATCATGTTAGGGCTGAAAAGATGTTTGTTTGCCACCACTCATATAATCTGTTATTGTCGTAGGAGTAAGTATTTTAACATTCTACAGTACTTCACATAAATTCAAACATTCATATTTCACCCCCTGCCTTTTTATTTTTTGCAAGATCATATATCACCGATATTTCACAGTACTGATGACTAAAAGGAAGACTCTGCAGGTTTACATGTGGATCACACTTTGGACACTCCACTGATGTCTCATGACTACACACATCAAATCACAATCACTTCACTCTGACACGTGACAAACAGCCTACGTCGCACTCGACCAAAAGCAAAACCCAAAAAGATGCTGACGCCGATGCACACAGCACGAATCTCGACGCACTACTCCGCCGCCGGCGCCGCCGCCGCCGCAACGCCGGTGGCGTGGATGAAGCGCGACACGACGGCGATCAGCTCGCCGGTGGCGTCGGATCCGGGCCCGAGCGTGAAGAACCCGTGGTGCTCGCCGGCGAACTCGGCGAGCTCAACCGGCTTGCACATGGTGGAGAGCCTCCCGGCGTAGTCGACGGCCCGGTCGCGGAGCATGTCGAGGCCGCCGGCGACGACGAGCAGCGGCCGGAGCTCGACGCCGTCGAGCTCCGGGCTTTCCGGTCCGAACGGGTTCGCCATCGGGTGGTCCCGTGTGGCCCCCACCGGCAGCGACAGCCGCCAGAATCGGTCGAACAGGTCGAGATTTAGGAACACCTCCGCCGGGCACTCCTCCTCCGACGCCGTTCGCCGGATTCCGCCGAAGAACGGCATTAGGAGTACGTATCCGCAGACGGCGATGGCGTCGTCGGCGAGAGGATTGGATGCGGCGCGAACGGCGAGGTGGTGGGCGATTGTGCCGCCGGCGGAGTCGCCGGCGACGAAGACGCGGCGGAAGTCGGCGGCGTCGGAGAGCCAGGCGGCGGTGGGGAATTGTTCGCCGTCGGCGAGCCAATTGAGGAAAGCGGCGGCGTCGTCGACGGCGGCGGGGAGGCGGTGCTCGGGGGCGAGGCGGTAGCCGGCGGAGAGGACGACGGCGCCGGCGTCGGCGGCGAGGCGGAGGCAGAACGCGTGCACGTTCGCCCACGTGCACGACCCCAGGCAGAACCCGCCGCCGTGGAAGTACACCACCACCGGCATCTTCTTCCCCTCTCCGCCTCCGCCGCCGCCGCCGCTCGCCGACGACGGAGACGACGACGACGGCTTGTACATGCGGACATGTAGATTCTTCGCCTTGTCGTAGATTTCCTCCTTCCATTCGACGGAAGGGTGGTCGGAAGGGAAGGTGGAAGGGCAGAAAGTGGGCCCCACCGGCGACCGGAGGATGGTGCCGTCGCTGAGGACGCGGAGGAATCCGGCGAGGTCCTCGACGACGTCGTTCGCGCACGGCGAGGCGGCGGTGGCGGCGCCGCCGCCGGCGTCGTCTGCTACGTCGACGGCCGGCATGGTTGGCATGGTTGTGTCCACAAGGTTGGGTTGCAAACTCCTGAGCAGCTAGCGAAAGAGTGTAAATTGAACCACCTTTGAATCACACTGCCTAGCTACCTCGATCACACTCCTTATATAGACACACGATGTACCTGCTCTGCTCATAATTAGTAGATAAGTTCAGAGTAAATTGTAATTTCCACCGGTTAAAACACACTGTGTTCCATTTTACAACTGATTTAGCATATATTTTCACTTTTCACTTAGCACTAGAAGAAAACATCAAATATATAGAAAATTCATGAAATTTTATTAAAAAAATCCAATTAAAATATTCATGAACATTTAAATTAAAAATCTCAAGAGGTTCCACTCATATTTCATATGATTTTCTTTATATAACCTAGTGCAAAGTAAATTTTATTTTGATAAACTATAGTGTAAAATGAAAGTATATATGTAATAAACTCAGTATAAAGTGAAACGAGATACACGTACAAAGTGCAATTTATTCTTCTTTTCATTAACGATTTATAAATTGGTGGAGTAAATTTACCAGTCAAATAAAATAAATTGT
Organism: Leersia perrieri; assembly: GCA_000325765.3. Taxonomy (NCBI): domain Eukaryota; kingdom Viridiplantae; phylum Streptophyta; class Magnoliopsida; order Poales; family Poaceae; genus Leersia; species Leersia perrieri. The sequence goes on from CM002485.1 coordinate 3,112,849, forward strand.
CAATTAAATGGAAATTATATATAGATAGAGGGTTACATGATTTGTATATGAGTGGGGGAGTGTACTTGAAAATTGCACTTTATCTTAAAAAGAAAGGTTTTGTAAATTTACTTTACTAGCAAATTATTTTACTTGACTCGTAAATTATTGGCAAATGTTAAAATAGATTTGGTGCATTTTTCGTATCAAGTACTCAACATAATTAAAATGTTTTAGGCTCCACCACTGCATGGATGCTTATCAAACTGTACCCTTTGAAAAGAAAAAAAAAATCATTGCGTACGTAACATGTGTCCAATGTTAATGTCCTGAAACTTTTTCCATCCAAACAAATGAAACCTTCCAACTTTGTTATGTTTCCCCATAAATGTCCAAGTTAAGAGGTGGTAGTGGTTAGTACTTGATAGTCAAGGGTGAGTATGTGACTTATGCAAGATAAATCTCAACCAACCAATCAATCTAAAGTAGCTTGAGTGATAAAAGGTGGTGTACTAAAATATTTTGAATTGTATTTCAGGCCGATGTGTTGTCACACAAACTTTAAAAACAATGGGGAAATTTCTTATATATGCCGGAGACTCTATCAAGCATGACGTAGGTGTTTATAGCAGCCGTGGGGAAAACCCATAAACCTTAAAACAATAGTGCATTTCTTCTATTTATGACACTGTCAAGTATGGTACTTATAGGTGTCTAGGGCAGCCGCCGTGAAAACCAATTGATATACTAAGGCCCCGTTTAGTTCCTAAAAAGTTTTCCCAAAAATATCACATTGAATCTTTGGACACATGTATGGAGTATTAAATAAAGATAAAATAAAAAAACTAATTGCACAGTTAGGATGAAAATCGCAAAACGAATCTTTTGAGTCTAATTAGGGCATGATTAGCCATAAGTGCTACAGTAACCCATATGTGTTAATGACGGTTTAATTAGGCTTAATAAATTCGTCTCGCGGTTTCCAGGCTAGCCGTGAAATTAGTTTTTTCATCCGTGTCCGAAAACCCCTCTCGACATCTGGTCAAACGTTTGAGGTGATGTTTTTACCAAAAAAATTTGCCAACTAAACAAGGCCTAAGTTACACAGCATTAGCCAACACAGGCAGATACTTCTCCCTTTGGTCTCGATTGCAGAATAGAATTGGAATGTGGTTTTAGTTTTATTTAATTACGTCGGCTAAGATTATACTTATTGAGATCCTTAGCTCTGATACCAAATTAAGCTCCAGTCATGGGCCAATTTAAAGAAAATCCTTAATATTATGATGAAGCGTGGATAATTCACTTTTACTCATAATTTCCAACCATTATATATTAGAGAAACATAAAAGGACATAAGCAAAAATTTCTTAATAAGGTATGGATCGATCATACTAGCTAATACCTGAATAATTATCGATCCTCACAAAATGTTGAGATATATTTACCAGTGAAGGGGCTGTTATTTGCTAGAATTATCTTTGTGCTGATGATTCCCTTAGTTGTTTTTATCAGCACAATTGAGTTGTAGGACTGGTCAAGCCGACCCAAGCAGCAGATATGCCCTCCATAACTTTTTTTTTCTTATTTTGGTTTAACAATTGTCAACTTGTGTGATGGCTTTATGGGTTAGCTGAATTGGCGAATTGCATTCTGTTCATGAGATCACGACGCATTATATATGCAAAAATATATCAACACAGCATGCTTACGCTACATCTCTTTAGTTTGATAGCAACATCGAGTTGCAGACACATGGGAGTTGAGTCAGTCCATGGCAGCTGGCGTGTTACTATTGGCACAGTGCACACTGGTGAATTAGTGGCCACTGTTAGTGGACTGATCATGTAAGTAACTAAGCACTTCCATAACTATATGTATATCATTACTATATCTTTTCATCTTTAGCTTTGATGATGCGATACCAATTAATTATAGTCTGCGGTAATTGGGATATGGTGGCATGGCACATGGTGAAGCACTATAGTAGGTTAACTGAACTCTTGACTTCAGCTTAGCATACTAACTTTTTAACCTTTCTTTTGCTTTGTTGTCATTACTCACAAGTCACTGGAGTTATCCATCCAACATGCATCTGCATGTTCTTGATATCCCAATCATATTGTCAATCTATAGGTCATTTGGTGCCTCTCTTTGTGTCTTTAGCTAGGCCGGTAGCTTTTCCACTTGAGATATACTAAAAGTGAAATTGAAGTGCTATATATTGGAGTACGTACTTTTTATTAAACAATCATTCGACTCCTTTTGCAATGCCATCTCCCTTAAAACCTATAAATTATTGTGGCCGGAGGATAACAGGAGATTATGTGCTTGCCATGTGTATTATTGTAATTAAGTATGCTGACAAATAGTTGTGTATATAAGGTGAGGAAAGTTGAAAGTGTGGCACACTGCTACTGCATGCTACAGTCGTGCAGCACCTTAAATGAATATAAATTAAGTTGAAATATCACAAAAAATTGTTGTTCAGTTGTGCGCATCAAATTAAGACATATTAGGACATGCATATACATGTGGAGGTGACACCTCTGGAACTGCCTCATGCAAGTAAGCACTGTCAGCTCCGACAAATGAGGAACACGTGACTGAATGTTCAGTTCCAACCTGATCTTCAAAATTTCACAGAGAAGCTGATGAGGTCCCCTGATAGAGAAGAAAATGTATTGAGATGATCGTCAGAGTAATCTCGGATAGGAAAAGGAATCTCTTTCTTAATTACTGACGAGCCAAATCTTTCACGGAAATCTGGGTGACAACTGACAACAAATATATCCATCTCAAGGAAAAGTCTTGGAAAATTTGAATGGATCAAGACTTCGAATTATTAAAGATTGCATCAAACACAGATACTGGGGGGATCAATTCATGCATGTGATGGCACACTGAGGAAAGAAGCTTCAATGCTTAAAAAAATCTTGCATTATGGAACCAGCTAATTAAGAAGAATAGTTCAGAGTGACAGTTCTTCCACACGTCTGCATCATCTAATATCAAAGACTGGACTGGTTCCGTGGCTCTCTCACTACAGTTGTACAGCTGACATAGATGGAAGGAGGAAGAAAGTCATGAACTTATCCAAGAGGTAGAAATGTTCGGTTATGAGATGATCACAAAACGGATGATGGGTGAAAAGGAGGAAAAGAAATGTGAAATCTTTGGGGATGGATCAGGACAATCAAGTAGAATATCTGCTGTGATGTCTAAATCCAGATATCAGAATGAAAAAGATTGAAGGGGATAAGTTCTCTTCTCGTACGATTTAATTCCACTGAGAATTGACAGGCAGAAGTTCCGTTGGTTAGCTAAATATTTGAAGCCATGTGTGCCATTGGTCAGCTAAAGATGTGAAGCCATGTGTGATAATAAAACACAATCTTTTGGGTGAAGGCAGAACAAAAATCTGAAAAGAAAACAGTGAATTAAGCATTTATAAAGAGTATGGCATCATGTCACACTCTCTTAACGATTCTGGAGTCCTCATCAATAAACACAACAATGGTAAGGATAAAATAGCACAATGATGAAAGAAAAACTTGTATTACGAATTCAGAATCTTGGGAGCCCCAAACGTTACATCTCAATACTCAAGGGACAATTACATTTCAGAAACATGCAATTGCACTTCCGATGAATGATGATACTGAAAGAACAATTATCAGAAAATATTATGCAATCAGACGGCCCCCGTGATGACTCCGGAAACATGAAAATGTGTGCATTTACATCATTCCCACACACCCACAAGCATGCCCTCTTAACACACGGTCAAGGAGAAGGAGACCATTTACATATCAATACGGCATGAGCTAATATTTTATCGATGGCCTTGTTTTTCAAGTACTTCCATAACATTACTCTTTTTCTTAAGAAATCAAAGATTACTTTTGATCGTATCAAACCTGAAATCATAATTTGGGGTGGATAAAATCGCAAGAAAAAAAATAACAATTTGGGTTGGAGGATGATAGTGTGTCATTTTATATAGAATCAGCCTTGACCTCGATCCGATGCTCGTCGTCATGAGGCCGATTTTCTCTTCTGGTACTTAATGGATGGCCCAGATAAGCGTGGGCTATCTTGTTGGGTATTCATATATCAGCCCATGGAAGATATATATGGGCCGTTCGTCAAGTATCCCATCTAGAGTTGATCGGCCACCCTGGCCGCTACAAATTTTCACATATTCCACTCAATCTTTTGATTGGAAGTGCAAAAATTCAAACTACTTGTTGTTACAAATTTTCCCGTGTATATGGTGATCCATGCATTGTCCTTTAATCACTTTTTGTTTTTTTTAAACTTCCTTTTTGCAGATAATCATTGCGGTGTATCGCTCGAGGTTTTTGTCACTTCCCTTGTGTTTGCTTCCGTATGGTGACGCCTGATAGGGTACCGATAGGTGTTAAATGAAAGCCAAGCAAAAGTATTTTTTAGTTTAGGTTTGACATGCTTGTAATTTTCATTTTTTATATAGTGGCAAACCTCTTGTGATTTTACCTAAAATACGAAAGTTCTCTTTGAAGACAAAGAAGAAAAAGCAGCTGTTGGTTCGCAGCGCAAAAGAAATTACCTTGCCCGCTCATGTTAGCCTCGGAATTATCATGACCGTGTGATTGTCAGATTGTGTATACGTGTGCTTGCATGTTCCATAAAATCCAAACGGAAAAAGAAAACCACTACCGCTCAAATGTGCCATGAATCAAACGCTCTGTCCCAATTTCGATAAATAAAATCCCAACATTTGAAATTTGAATCGACTCATTATTATTATCATTCCTCACAATAGAATTTTTACGGTCCAACAATTGGTGCCTTAAGTTATCGATACCTCGAGGTCTTCCAAACCACAATCTAACCGTTTATTTTGATACCTCAAATTACCGATTTGATAAATGGATGGCTAAGTTTTATTTTGTTATTTCGAGATAATATTTGTTGGACAGTAAAAAAAACTCTTCCTCGCAACGACCAGTCGATCATCACTGATTATCAGTCGAGACGGCGGCGGCCGCCGTCGCTGTCGACGAAGCGCTTGACGGCGACCATAAGCTCGCCGGCGGCATCGGACCACGGATCAATGGTGAAGAACCCATGCTGCTGCCCCTCAAACTCCACAACCTCCACCGGCTTCCCCATCGCCTTCATCCTCTCCGCGTAATCCACGGCGCGGTCACGGAGCAGATCGCGCCCGCCGACCACCACCATCGTCGGCGCGAACTCCGCCGCAGCGATCTCGTCGCCGTTCTCAGGAGCGAACGGGTTCGCGTACGGGTGGTCGGCCGTGGCCCCCACCGGCAGCGACAGCCGCCAGTACCGATCGTTAAGAGCGAGGTTGAGGAACGCGTCGTCCGGGCACGCCGCCTCCGATGGCGTCCTCTCCACGCCGCCGTAGAACGGCATCAGCTGCACGTATCCCGCCACCCGGATCGGGCCCACCTCGCCGCCGGAAAACCGCACGGCGAGGTGGTGCGCGATCGTGCCGCCGGCCGAGTCGCCGGAGACGAACACGCGTGTGAAATCGGCCACGTCATCGATCCACGGGTCGCCGCCTGCGGCGGCGGAGGAGGCGAGCCAGAGGAGAGAGGATTGGGCGTCGAGGAAGGCGGCGGGGAGGGGAAATTCGGGGGCGAGGCGGTAGTCGGGGGCGACGACGAGGGCGTCGAGGTCGGAGGAGAGGCGGAGGCAGTAGTTGTGGCAGTTGGGCCAGGTGCGTGACCCGATGCAGAAGCCGCCGCCGTGGTAGTAGAAGAAAACCGGCAGCCGCTTCTTCTCGCCGCCTGCGGCGAGAGCGTGGCGAGGGCGGTAGAGGCGGAGGGAGAGGCCGTGGGTGGGGTCGAAGACGGCGTCCTTCCACTCCACGGAACCGTCGTCGCGCACGGGCGTGGTGAACCCCGGAGACGGCTTGCGCTCCACGGCGCCGTCGCTGTACACCAGCAGCACGCCGCGGCAGTCGTCGACCACCACGCGCTTCTCCTCCTCCGCCGCGGGTGCCATGGCGATCGATCGAGGTGGAGTGGAGAGTGAGGTGGGGATGAGTTGGGGCGTGGAGTGGCTATAGGTGTGAGGTGACGTGATGGTGATATAGGCGCTAGGAGACGCGGACCGTGACGACGGGACGGGTGGAGTGGTGCCGTCTCGGGCGGCAATACCGCGCAAGGGTACAAATTTGTTGCCGTTTTCACGGGATAGCTACAGGCCTGCAGTATGCAAGATGGCTAGTAGCAAAATTAACGGGAGCGCTGTGTTCGGCTCGGTTTGATTTCGATTTGGATTATTAAGTGGATTATTGGTAAGGATTATCTAACTTGATAATGGTAATAAATTGAATGTTTTGAGAGAAAATTTCAACGCTGGTTTAGGCTTTGTTTCTTTCAGTTTGGGATTATTATAATCCAGATTATTAGAAGTAAGCTAAAAGAAACAGACAGCTTATTGAAGCAGCTTATTATAATCTGAAGTACAGATTGTTATAATCTGATAAACTCATTTTCTAGCTTATTGGGTGGAAAATTACCCACCATGCCACTTCACTCTCTCTTTAGACTTGCAAACCCAATAATCTATATTCTAATAATCTAGAAAAGAAACAACTCACAATTTATTCTACTACTGATTATAATAATCTAGCTTATAGTAATCTGACTCAATAATCTTAAGCTGAAAGAAACAGGGCCTTAATTCAACAATGCAATAGAAGAAAGTTTTGAAACAAAACCATTTTTGGAGGGGGATTATCCAGTGAATAACCTATATCGTCCAGGGACGGACGCAGGATAAAAATTGACCGGGGGCATCAGTATGCTATGAGGTTTAGAACATATACATGATATATTTTTCACTACGACGTGTATTCATCTTATGGAAACAATAAACGATCACATCATATGTAATTTTTTCTATAAAGCAAATGAGAATGCGTATGCATAGGTGTCATTTTTTTTTAATTTGACTTCCTCTATAAAGTGCAGTAGAAATTATCTAGTCTTTTTCAATATATCCTCACCGTTTTGAGTGCCTTGTTGTGAAATCTGTTTGATCACTAACTCATGACTGATCTCTCTTTCTTATTTAAAGAATTGAAACCTTTTATAACAAATGCATTTGCATTAAAACTCCCATGTTTGGTGTTTACACTTGCTGAATTTCTTATAAAAATTATGTCCATGTTCTTCCCTACCAAATCAAACTAGAGGAGTATGAATTAAAATTTCCAAACACAGAATTACTAGGACGTGGCGGCATAGATTAGTCATGAAGTGTGTCGTGTGACACAGTGGTGTTGGGCCTGCTGGGCAAGGAGATGCGATGCCACTGCCTGCGGAGATTGGACAAAAGAGGGACGCCATTGCCGGATTAATGGACGAATGACATGTAAGCAGCAGAAGCGGCGTTGGACCGCTAGTTCCGGTAAGCCCCGAGATCGAAAGCGATTCAGCGATTGCAGTCTGGGAGAAAAACGGAAATTGGCCAACGAGACAATCCAATGTCTCACTTTGGTATTTTCATTTGCTATTGATTAATAGCCAATTAAATTGAGACAGGGAAGCGGACTGTTCGGAGTCTCAGCAGCCAGCACCGCATCTCACGCACGCATGGAGATTATGAAGGAAAATTAGAAGTAGTGGGGGCCTTCTTGCCTTTTGGAGTGGGGGCCCATATGTCATTGACCTAAGGGTATGCACTAGAAGTAAAAATTGACTGGGGTCCAGGGCCCCCACTCCCTGTACGGTGCATCCGTCCCTGTATATCGTCTATTTTTTGCTTCTGCATGTCCGTGTGTAATTGATGATTCACCACTTGCCATATAGAGCATGGCATGATAGTAGTAGTGAATAATAGCTAGCTCAAAAAATGACACCACGATAAAAATTGTGGATGTATAGGGGAACGAATGTCCATCTTAAGTTGATGACAAAAATTATGCTATACATCCACCCAACAATATAAGATTCATTGCTATGAATCTGGATGGACCATTGGTGTATATAATGTGAGGGTAATTTATTCTTGCTAGAAATATGGAGCTTTATTTTTCCACTCCATTTTTGTCTCTCTTTTAATGGTTACATCTTTATAGGAGTATGTATTTATATGCATGAACATGTATGCTTTATCTTCTTCAAGAAGTTAATCGGCTGCTCTCATCCTAACACTATCTAAAGTGTACTACAAATAATCATCAAAATTCAGTTCAAAAAAACAATCATCAAAATTTACGGTGTACTCCCTCCGGTTTTATATAGATGACGTTGATTACCTTAAATTTAAGCTAACAAACATCAAATAAAGAAACCGGAGGGAGTAAGTTTTAAAGTTCACCATGTAAATATATGTACAGTGTAAATGTAAAAAAGTTTAGTTGTTTTTGTTGGAAATGTGGCACCGAAAATATAGTTGCTCCTTACCATGACACTGTGGAAAGGAAGAAAGCGCAATAAAATTGATAATATCGTATCAGGCTTGTTAACTTTCACATTAGGTCCTCGTCTCGTGTGAACGTGTGAAAACAAAAAAATAGTACTCTGTATCGGATGGCACTAACGTGGGCAAAAACGTTCCAAGTCACCAATCCACTACGCGGTTTAGCTCCAAATATTTGAAGTAGCTCATAGAATTTCTCATATCACCACTCTCATATTTCAAATAGCGACTGGAAAGAAGTTTTACTTATTTATTTCCGACATGAATCAGTTTTGACTCAGAAAAACAGTTCAGTGTACATATTTATTTTCCTTTAACTCTCGTATAACAGTTCTGAATCTCACTGCGGTTCAACACGCATTCTCGCATTCTGGAGGGTAACGCCACGATTTGCACTGCTGACTGAAACCTTGGCTTGATCGCTTGAATAAGCAAGGCCGTGAGTGAAAGACACTGAATCTGCCAGTGAGTCAGCCAGCAACTTGGGAACGTCAATATCATCAAATGCAGACATGAGGTGGAATCAGTTTGCCTGGATTCATGATGTTGTTGGGATCCAACGCAGCCTTTATTCTTTTCATTGTCCTTAGCGACTCGATGCCCAGCTCCTTTTCTAGGTACTGCCAAATGCATAGAAAAAACAATAGTCAGTAATGGGGGTGATGGCAGCAATGAGGAAGATAATATGAGGTCCCATGAGGAAATTGAAAGTAAATTACAGCTAGGTAACACGTAGGATGACAAATTTACAAAAAATGACAAAGGAATTTAAATTTTAAAGGTGCACTATAGGCATTTCAACCATCATGGATGTACTTATGTACTAGTACGACCTCTTGCAATTTTTCAGGCACAGTACCAACTCACACAAATGTAGCATGTTTGTAAATTGATTGCAACTGCAACGTTACCATATATGCTCTACATTTGTAACAACGAATTTCTAATTTTTCAAACCATATTAACCACAAATAAATAAAGGGCCAAATCAAAAGGCTGCATAGTAAATCAGGTGATATCTGCAACCTCGCATTCCTATCTTAACATAATAGTTTGTGGTTGGTACTTGGCAGTTGTGCCACTGCCTTGAGATATAATCAGCAAGATCACGGTAGCATCTGCTAGCAGAACATAATAAGAAAACGAGTGCTGGACACTTGCCTTCATTTTCCCTGTACCTACACCATGCTCTCCTGTACATGTACCTGTTCATCATAGAGTCAGTATTTTAATCCTTTCAGGCAGCCTTTATATCCTGACTTGCTCAATTTATTGTTGTACCTTCCATAGAGAGAGCGGTATGAACCATGAAATGGTTTAGTCTCTCTGCTTCACGTCGTTGGTCTTCTTGATTAGGGTCAAATAGGATTATTGTGTGGAAGTTTCCATCACCAGCATGAGCGATAACCAAACTAATTTAAAAAACAATACACAAATCAGATGTAAGGAACTCATGGATGACTTTTTTTTGGAAAGAAATTATGGCATGATCTCTTACTGGAGCCATGGCAAGATAATAACATGCTTGATGCTACTATATGCAGACTTCAAATGTTCAGGGAAAAAAAGGAATACATGGCCATGCCTTGTATTATATAGAAATGAGAACATAGTTTGACACAGTAGCTTTGCATAAGAGAGAATGTGTACCAAGTCAATGGTGATGCATCAAGCTTTTCCTTTGAGACAGATATGCATTCTGCAAGTCTAGACAAAGGAACACAAACATCCTGCACAATACATGTGGGTATACATGATTGAGTTCATTCACTGAGAAAATAATATCATAATATGTTATGATGATTGTAATGACCTTTGGACTATCTATATAATATCATATGAGATAAAAATGAAGGGGGGTCCATTTTATGACATGGCCTATAGAATATAGTGCTGACAAGATCGAAATCGGCCAGCTTGCTAAGTTGAGGTACAACTGTACAAGACTAATAATATTTACATAATGAAAGCATGTGTGGTTGCCAACTGTCCTTTTCGAATGCAGCACTTATTTTGAGATCACAATTTTGTTCATATTTATGAAGAGGATGATAACTATGGAGTACAAAGGAAGATGCTGAGACTTGCAGCTAAAGAATCAAACATCAGGTAGCTCGATGCATAACATCAAAGTACATGACTTTGCTTAATCAATGTGTTGACAAGTTATAAGTAAACAAACTGTTGTCATAGCTTCATGATCAGGTTTCATCGCAAAGCCAGCCCAAAGTGCCTCCTTCCTGATCTGCACATATGAGAAAAAGAATGCTATAACAAATATGTTTCAACAGAAGGATAAATATAGTACTTCAGTACTGGCACTGTACTAAGACTACATGTATAGGTGGATGCAAAATGACAGTTTGACACCATATTCAGGCATGTGTTAGGTTATGCAGAACAAAGGCTACTTTAGTTACTAGGAAATCTACAACACTTTAGATGTGAAATCTGCAAAAGTTCAGATGACTGACCTTCCATAACTCCTGTTTTGCATCCGGCTCTTTTACAAAAACAAAATCAGATCCACGGTGTTCTGTGGCAATCTTTTGAACCAACAGTGTTTGTTCAAGAGCATAGGCTTCTGGATGTTTACAATGGAAGATATTAGCAAATAAAATAAAGAATTAGGTTGGCTGTATTTAAGCTGAAAGAAGAGTTGCGTCTTAAGTATTTTCTGCTTAAGGAGGAACTTTGAGTTTTGAGTGGAACTGCTCAAAACTGGATAACAAACAAAATCCAGTAAATATATTACGGGTGATGTGCTGTTTTGACTCTAAGACAGGTAGACCCCAAGCCCAGACTATGAATTTCACTCCTCAAAAAACAAACTTGACTACATATCACTATTTAATGCGTACTGTTCAAAAAGTTTCTTTGGCAGAAATAGTATGCACAACTAATTTATATTTATTGGAGAAATTTCAAGAGGCACCTGCTCAACTGATAAATGGTAGCCTTCCTAGCGTGCAGGGAAAATATATTGTTGAGATAGCTGTGCTATATTTCTGTACTCACTGCCGTAATGCCGTTGATTAGCATTAAACTGATAAATTCTAACCGACAATAAAAATATAAAACCGTGAAATTAAATTTGTCAATTATAGCATCAAATTATCCAGAGGACTCTCTGTATTACCCCCCTTCCTTCCCAAAAAGAAAAAACAGAACAACTTCTGGAAATGGGCTTGCACCTGCAATATTACCCCTTAACTGCTGGCAAATAACAATCAGCCTAATGAAGTGATGAAAAATGGTTATTTTGCCTAAAACAGAATTTCAGTGCTATATCCGGCTTAGCCGTAGAGGCAATGATGTAAACCCTTATTAGTTATCCTTGTGGGCTTTGAATAATAGGTTTGTTTTTTCTGTTAACCAACATTTTTTCCCTTACATTTCAGCTAGTGCTTAGTTTGGTATGGTTGCATGCCAAGTTCAACTCTTCTTTTTCCCAAACATTCAACTGCTTGATAATTCTTTTGAAGGGGAGACTGGCCCAGATCTAGGCATGCTTTTAAATTACCAGCCCTTAAAGCTAAATAAGGGACGATTATGAGCGTGTCCGGCAGATTCCAGTAGAGATGGTTGGCAGTTAGTTAAGCATTGCCATTTTGTGGTTTTTATCCACTTTCCATTCTTTCTGCAATCGTATTTGTATTTTAGGGAGCTAACTTTCGAGATCTAAAGGGTGTCAAGATTGGGCAAATAACATCGTTGAGTGGGATTTAGACAATGATTGTGTATAGTGGTCATCCGGAAAGCCTCTAGTATGTGTTTTGTGCTCCTCCATTGCAGTGAATTGTTTGTCATATCTGGTGCCTAGAATGCAACAAAGGGCACCAGATAGAAGTGACAAACAATGGAGGGGACGTAGAACACATAACAAAGGTTTTGTGGATGAATAATATAGACAATCAATGTCTGGATACTGGTCAACAATGCTGCTTGCCCCAAACTTATACACCCTTTTTAAATCTCAGAAGTTGGCTCCCTAAATTATAGATTAGGACTGCAGAAAGAATAACGAGTGGACAAAGATCAACAGAAGGCCAATGCTTCACCAACTTCCAACATTTTTTATTGGAATCTGTGGACACGCTCATAATCATCATTATACTTTAAGGGCTGGTGATCCAAAAAAGTGCCCAGATGTGGACCAGCATCCCTTCAAAAGAATTATCCAATATTTCTAGACCTTTTTTTTTTGAATGTACAAGTTGAACTTGGCATGAAGCCATACCAAACTAAGCACTAACATTTAAAAGGTGGTAAATTGAAATACAGACTGAAATGTAAGGAAAAATTGTTGATAAAAGGAAAAAATAAACACTCTTTGCTTCAAAGAGCACAAGGGTAATCAATAGTTGTTACATTATTACATCTATGGCTGAACTGGATACAGCATTTCAAGTTCTGTTTTGCACAAAGAATCATAACCATTGATTGTTGTTTACATGCACATAACGGGTAAGATTGCAGGCACAGGTCGATGTCCAGATTCCTAGCCGT